>MU563244.1:1161898-1189437 GCA_024362625.1 Silurus asotus
TCTCCAACTGAGAGAAGCCTTGTGTGTGTCTCCCAAATTTAACCATATGAGGAAACCAGAATGCTTAACTAGCCAAAAGAACCTATCGGGAACTGTTTTGCCTAAGAGTGAACACAGCTTCAGCTGATGACTTCACTAAAGCTTTCTACAAATAAAATGTTTCATGTAAACATTTAATTAAGCTCCAACAAATGTCTTGCATTATAAGTGAGTTTTTATTTAACTATTATTTTCAAAGGAAAATGCAGAGGTGTAACTTACACTTGAGACATGGGAACCTGTCTTTACAATGTTCTCATATGCCTGGTTTTGTCTTTCCTTTTTCGATGTTCACCTACCTAGTTACTCTAGGTAGCATCTGCCATTAACTGTCTTCTGTGATGAATGATAAATTATAAATCTATCAGATCCTTGGGGTCTATACATTTCCATCAAGTTTCTTTGTCTGAGAATCCTGTTATTTGGTCCTGATATATCCATCACACATAAAGATATGTAACAAATGAAACACTTGGGGGTTGTGCTGTTATAGAAAAAAAAAAAAGACACCGGGGTGTTGTGATACAGCTTAAATTCATTTGATTAATGATTCAGTTGAATATTTTTTTATAGGGGCTTGTCCTATATTATAAGTGCTTATAGATATATTATAAGTCTTCATAATAATATTTAGCAAAATACCAAAACATGATTTTCTGTTCTCACTTATTCTCTAACCCCAACTAGCCGAAAGAAAGTACTGAACTGAACGTCTCCAGGTAACAAATGTAACTATTGTTCCCTAAGGGGACAAGATGCTGCATCAACAATGATTTGTGAACACTTGTACATTGTCCATGCTCTGAATCACGCTACCTGGTTGTGACGTCACCTCGCCGGTGATGCCACACTTTTCCATTGGGCATCACCGGCGGAGTGACGTCACAACCAGGAAGCTATAAAAGTACATGAAATGGAGCCAGCGCTAGCTTCTGAAAAGGGAAGGAAGCGTTGAAGGGATGCAGGTAGTGACTTGGAGCAGGGTGACAAGAGCGAACCCCCCAAGTCCGCTACGGTACAGAGCGAAAATCAATGAGGGCACTCGCTGAAGCTGCCTGTGCCCTGAAGAACTCGATGTGATAGGGTTAACAAACCAGCTCCCTGAAGGCACCGGGGTGGAGCGGGCACCGTATAATAAACGCCCCTTCCCTGCGGGTTTCACAGATGGTCCCGAATCAGGACTTCTTGGCCAAAGCCCTTCTATTGATGATGCAGGAGAAAGCACTGGAATGCAGCCAACTACTTTTTGGCCTCCGGAAACCTATTGACAACTGTATTGACACTGTCGCCAGTCAGCAATTTGGGGGGTGGGGGGAGGGGGGTGTTCCAGCAGCACGGCCCTATCCTTGTCGAAAAGATCTGACAGGGTGAGCCATAGGTGCCTTTCGGTGGACACCAGGGCGGACATGGACCAATGTCCCTAGCAGTCTCTTTTGTTTCGCTGGGAGCCAAGTCTGTAGCGAAGCTCTCATACTTCCTGAATGTCTTCCATATCCAGCTCTCGTAGCAGGTCTGCCAGCCAGCATCTCTTTAACTCTGGGCATCGTCCCATTACCGCACTCTTTTAGTCTAACTATGTTGGAATATAGTGAGATCCTTGGGCTGAAGAGGCAGGTCGAGTAAGCAATAGCCCAAGACCTGGACACCTCGGTGTGCAGGTCCGGGAAAAAAGGCAGACCCTGGCATGGATGCAGGGTTTCCACTCAATGCCAAGTTTGGCAACGTCTTGGATCACTACCTCCAGTAGCTCCTAGAAAAGGACTGGCTGAGGGGGCATGACTGAGAGATCCCAGACATCCATTCCCTCCCCCTCCTCATAGAAAGAGTGGTGGAGCTGCATGCTCTCATTGCAAAGGGAAGAAACCGCCGAATGCACCCAGCAGCTGAGAAAGGCGAAAGGGGCAAGCCCATCTCCAGACCCTCTGCCAGGTCCAACTGCAAAACACAGGTCTTTGAACAAAGCTTCGCCTTAGCGGAAGCGGGGCAAGAATTGCGCTATACAAATTAAAATGAATTGAATTGAATACCGTCTTAGTAAAGATGAGTGAGAATGAACAAGATCATTTATGTCTCAAGTTAATTTGTAGAAAATTATTACATTTACATTGATTTGTAATGGTTTTGTTTTTAACGTGATTTTTGTTCATGTTAAATTATTATAATAAACAAAAATCACGTTAAAAACAAAACCATTACATATCAATGTAAATGTAATAATTTTCTTTAGCCTGCTGAAAAAGAAAATAAAAGGCATGATTCTGTAGGATCATGCCTTTTATTTTCTTTTTCAGCAGGCTAAAATATGCAGTAATATAAAACATATCACCTACATTTAAAGACACTTCAAACGTATTCTTCTTTCCATCATTACTAGAAGCATTTAAAGTGCTGGTATGGATTTCATTTGCATTTTTTCCTATGGAAAGTGCTTGATCCTGGTGAGTGAAAAACACTTGCTTTAGATTAGTAAGTGAGAGTTAGCAATGGACAAACTCTCAAAACTGCCTTTTTCTTCCATCCTTACTGATGTGTCAAGTGGTGACATATCCTTTTTTTGTCCACTTTTTGTCACACATGCATCATGCTTTATTTGTATAAAACACCTAGTGCAAGTTAGAGGTAATGGAATGGAAAGATATTCTCTAAGTGACCAAATATGATGAGATTCTGCTCGCCTTTTAATACTTAATGAGCTTAACGCAAACAGGGTAGATGAGACGGAGGCTGAACCTTACCAAGGGAATCTCTACACTCATGCAGCTCATTGGTTCTTGAAGATAACACTCAGCTTAAAGCCTGAACTTAGCTGCTTCAGCCAGTTGCTCACCAGAGACAGGAGGCTTTAGAAAAGCATTTAGCTGCATTACCTCTGCATTATCATGGTATGCATGCAGGCTACTGTCCTCTGGGAGAAGGCCGGGGGGGTTTGTTTTAAACAAGATGGAGTGGCTATTATTACTATATCATGTTTAAAAGGTTTTCAATGTTTACAAATAACATAATCTCCGTCATGCTAATGGTCTTCTTATTCTCTATTTCCTCTTTATGCCAATTTCGATTT
Source organism: Silurus asotus (assembly GCA_024362625.1). Taxonomy (NCBI): domain Eukaryota; kingdom Metazoa; phylum Chordata; class Actinopteri; order Siluriformes; family Siluridae; genus Silurus; species Silurus asotus. The sequence goes on from MU563244.1 coordinate 1,164,999, forward strand.
GTTTTTTACCCCCTGACTCTAATGCATGAGGAAATGTTTTTGGCTTTTTGATGTGTTCTTTTTGATTAGCAATGAAGCTCCCCATGGAAGTAATTGTCAAATGTATACAAGTAACAAAATGGCTGCATATTTAAATATGTAACCAATTTATGCCTACACTGTTTTCTATGACAACCTGTGGAAACTTTTATACACTGGAAAAAAGTTAGAAGTTAAATTTAATAATGAATATCAAGTCACTTGTTTGTTCTACGCAAACATTTCTGTGCTGTGTTTCATTTTGTCCTCTCATCTCATCTGGACTTTTGTTTACTTTATATTTTCCTCCTCTAACCCTGCTCTTCTGTCACTTCCCATTTATAAAACCCTGCGATAAAAACCAGTACATAGAAAATGACATTACGGCTCTCGTATTATTTGAAAATCAGTTTCATTTTGAAATCAGGGATGAAATTGCATAATAATATGTTGCAGTGAGGCAGAAAAAAGATCGAGTTGCTCGCTTGCTTAGCACACCGTAATGAACAGTCATTAGGCAGTTGAAATAGGCTGGTTAATGTGCGGTGGCTCTGTACAGCATCAGGAAATGAGGAAAAGAGCAGTGACTGAAAAGTGTTTTCTCTTAGTGTTCATACTTAGCCTGAGTGTCTAAGCTTTGTTTAAATACTGACCAAAATGTGAAAGGAAGAGGAAAAATAACACAAAACATGCAACCAGATTTCACACTATTCAGCTGTCTCTTTAATCAGTAATATGGGCTATAAAGCTGGAAGTGAGACACAAGAAGCATTAATCTAACTCTGTGACAGCATGGAGGCTGTTTTACTGGTAGATGTGGCCTTGTAAGCTTATACTAATGAAATGAACATAACTGTCAGGATCAATGGATTATTTCTGCTTAAAGGCAAAAGAGTGTCTTTGGTATTAGAATGCAATTGTGAATAATTTTTCAGCATATTATTTAGGTGATTTAAGCAAAGTCAGTGGAGGTCAATACTCATTCCAGAGGTCCTGCATCTTCACTGTCATGTTTGGCCAAAGTGGAGATGGACACCTTATCTTCATTCCAATGAAACAATGGAACAAAAAACTTTAGGATAAATTGAGCATGAGCTTGTAACTGAGAACAACCTAAAGTGTGTGCAGCAGGTAATGCCTGGACAAAAGTAACCTAGCAACATCCTGGTTTAAACATCCTGCTAGGGCAATGAGAAAATCTAATACCTTTGGCTTCATCTTGACCAGTCATTTGAACCCAAAGATGGATGCTTTTAGTACTTTGTGTCAATTACAAAAAAAAATAAAAAAAAGAACAGCTATCCATGGTAAAAAGTACAGCTATCCATGGTTTCAAGCTCACCAAGTAACACAAATCTCAACTTAATAAAAATTGTAATCACACTTGTAAATATCAATTGGAAAAATTTCATTACTACTCATAATATATATAATTATAAACTGGTAAATTTACAATGAAATAAAAGTATGAAAGTATAATACATTTAAAAATCAGAGAAAATGTTACTTTAAAATGTAGTAAGTATAATGTTAGATATAGTAGTTCAAGGGAAAAATATGTAGGGTAAAATATGTATTATTCAGTCCAAAAAGAAAAATTAGTGAAAGATAATAAGCATAAAAGATAAATATAATGTAGGAAAAATATGTCATGAAAAACATGTCTTTTAAAACTATAGCAAAAAATGCTGTAAAACAAATTATTGGTAGCAATTTATTAATATATTTAAATTAATGGAATTATCAACACACTTCTTATAAAGATTTAGAATTGTTTAAATGGCTGACTTTTGACATACCATAGATACATTTTATTAACACACTATTAAGTATAGTAACGTAGAATTAATATGTTGACACTTTCAACCTTGACCTATATTTAGTTAAAAATACTGCTTGCATTTTTGTGATTCTCTTCAATGAAATTTCCCATTGGTCGAAATCCCATCTGGCTCCCAAACGACGATATTTCGTTTGTGTGACACATAACGGCTATGTAAAGCCACTGAATACACAACACCCAGCTGTCTGTGTGCACCCTGCTGGGCACTGGCATGAACAAAACTCATTTGGCTCTGACTCCTATGAATCAAACATAGTGTTCATGGAGAGAGGTTTTCATCTTTTCACAGTCAAGTGCATTTGGCAGCCAATTACTTCCCAAACAACACCTTTTGCAGAATATTTTGCTGTGCTACTACTTTCTCTAAACAACAAAACCAAATAACGCTGCAAAGTCCTTGGGGCTCAATTAAATACCTGCCTCCATTTTCTTGTTATCGATCGATGACCTTCCCTCTCAACAGAACATTAGTTTTAGTTTGTTTTATTTGCTTACCACTTTCGAGGGATTGCCGGCAGCCCGATTCTTTTTGAGATGTTTTACTCACTCTGGCAAAAAGGTGCACTCTGCACAGACTGGGCCACCAGCCCTTTTTTTTTTTCCTTCTTTAGAATTAACTATGTAAGTCAGCAACTTTCTGTGTAGCTAAAGAGAACTTACCTAAAGGGATATTTTCATGGTCTGAAAGAACTGACTCCTTTAAAGAAATATGCTCTTAGAATTGACTATTTTCTGAGAACCTAGATGAGATGGTTAAGTTTGGTATACTTTGTTCCATTTCAGCACCAGGAGAACAGCCTTTTGAGATTTTAACAGGAATTTGAATTTCTTTTCTCTCACAAAGCATTGCCCTGAAACAACTATGGTCGAAAGTGACCAATCCAGAATTACAATTCCTTTTCACCTTGGCAAAATGACCAAATGAGCATATGCAGGAGCAGGACCCTTCGTGGTACAAACGTGTCCTCGTGTGCTTGGCCCTGTGTTTGGCGGCTGTTCTGCTTCATTCAGTAAGTAATGCTAATGACCAGACGCTGGCTAGTCTTCACTGCAGTTCAAAATAGGATTTAGCGTGACATGGACTCATGCCTTCTTCTTAACTACAAAGGGATCCATGGCTACTCGACTTTCTTTTGGCTGAAATCTGATCTGTTGCAGAATTTGCAGGAATTCCAGCAAACTACTACTTCAAACCCTGCCCTGAACTCTAACCTGCTAAATTCTGAGTCGATTTCTTAAACTTATCCTTATTTCCATTTAAGTCAATTAACTAAAACTTAAAGTGTGGCACAGGTGGATATTCCCTTTTAAAAGCATATTAAATGAGTTTACCAAGTAATATATTCAGGAAATATGGGAGGAAAATTAAAAAAAATAAGTTTTGCTGTAATTTTGCTGTCTTTTTTCCATGTTTCTAAACGGTTTTTCACTGACTTACATGTAGTAATTTTACATTGAGCATGAAAGGTATGGAATGATTCACTTGTCAGATTGTGACAATGCCATAATTTTGGTTACATTTATTGTACATCATTAAAACCTTTTTTAGCAGGGACATGTACAATCTTTATTTTAATTGTAATGGAAATGACAGAAATTATACCAAGCTGATTTGGTCAGTTGAAGCAGATTTATTGTTTCAATATGCACTGATTTCTTTACTGAAATGTAATGAGACTTTTTGGGTAAACCTCTGGGAAAATTGGTACTTTAAATATTCCAGGTTATGGAAAGAAAAAAACAAACATACACTGTTGGGCTCGTCTTTAGAGACAGTGAAAAGTTTGTGCAATCTGGCCCAGTGAGAGGGAGAATTTCATGTACCACCTTGATTATTTTCCTATAATTTAAATAATTAGTATTTATCCAAAAAACATCATATATTTTACCACTTTATCGATACATGTTGTGAAATGTAGTCACTCTCGCACAAACAACATCTTTGGGACAAGTGCTGCTCTCATTTTCTATCTTTACTGCATGTACGTTTTTATTTCTGTTTTTGTATTTTTTCATTCTTTATCACTGTCATGCCTGATTATTGCCGAGTTTTATCACGCCTTATTAGAATAACATACAAGCCATGTTTTCCCAGTACCTTGTTTACTAGTTCCATGTATTCATATGTTGATGATTATGGATTCTTCTTGTTCAATTCTGTCTGCTTGTTTTGCCAAACATTGTTGCTATGATTTTTTAATTTGCATTTATTGGGTTGTCATATTTGCTTTTTGTCTTATCTAACTGCACAATATACTTTTGAAGTTAAAGAGCAAAAAAACTCACAACTTTTTTCAAGTTACAGGGAAACTTGTATATATACTTGGTTTAGTATATACACTGAACAAAATTATGAACACAACACTTTTATTTTTGCCCCCATTTTTCATTAGCGGAACTCAAAGATCTAAGTCTTTTTCTATGTACACAAATATTGTTCACAAATCTGTCTAAACCTGTGTTAGTGAGCACTTCTCCTTTGCTGAGTGGAATCCATCGACCTCACAGGTGTGCCATATCAAGATGCTGATTAGACAGCATGATTATTGCACAGGTGTGCCTCAGGCTGGCCACAATGAAGGCCACTCTAAAATGTGCAGTTTTATCACACAGCACAATGCCACAGATGTCTGAAGTTTTGAGAGAGCGTGCAATTGGCCTGCTGACTGCAGGAATGTACACCAGAGCTGTTGCCCGTGAATTGAATTTTTATTTCTCTACCATAAGCCGTCTCCAAAGGCATTTCAGAGAATTTGGCAGTACATCCAACCGGCCTCACAACCACAGACCACGTGTAACCACACCAGTACCAGCACCAGGACCTCCACATCCAGCATCTTCACCTCCAAGATTGTCTGAGACCAGCCACCCGGACAGCTGCTGCAACAATCGGTTTGCATAACCAAAGAATTTCTGCTCAAACTGTCAGAAAGCATCTCAGGGAAGCTCACCTGCATGCTCGTCGTCCTCAGTGGACCAACATTCCACAGGCCACAGTCAACAACCTAATCAACTCTATGCGAAGAAAATGTGTTGCACTGCATGAGGCAAATGGTGGTTGGACCATATACTGACTGGGTTTCGGACCCACCCTCCCCAGACCCCCCAATACAGTAAAACTGCACATTTTAGAGTGGCCTTTTATTGTGGCCAGCCTAAGGCACACCTATGCAATAATCAAGTGTTCACTAACACAGATTTAAACAGATTTGTGAACACTATTTGAGAGAAATAGGCCTTTTGTGTACATAATAATAAAAACTTAGATCTTTAAGTTCATCTCATAAAAAATGGGTGCAAAAACAAAAGTGTTGCATTTATAATTTTGTTCAGTATAAACCCGTTGGGTAAGCATCTTAGCAACTCCTATCAAAGCTGCTTTTTATTAAAAAGAAATTAACAAACACCTTGTGGCCATTCAAAAAGAACAATTTAACAGCAATTAGGTATCTTTTATTTTTTCTGACTTCACAACCAAAGTGTGGGGGGTGTGTGTGAGACACTTTTCCATGGCCAAAAAATCCTCCTATTGGTATGTACATCACCTGAGCATGAATAGTATCACATTTGTTTGGAAGACCAGTACATCATTTTTTTCTAGGCTTGAGTTTCATAAAAAAGTTATCATATAATATCATATAATGTTCTGTTTCACATTCCTTTTCAAAGAGCTTCATGAAATAATATTTTCTTTGATATTTGAGAATTGTGGTGACACTTCAGACAATGAGACATGAGCAATGTTATATGAGATTGGTCTAGGGTTAGAAGCACAGGTAGTAAAAATACTCGAACAGGGTTGATAAATAGGAACATACATTTTATATAGACACAATAAATTCATCTTGATTTCAGTATCCTATTTTTTATTATATTGTCTTCAGATTACTTGGTCAATGGATAACATTAGTCCCTTAAGACTAAAAAAAGTAATACTGCTAGGCAATTTGAATAATTGAAACAGACTCTACAAGCCACTAGAGAATTTTAGGAAACTTGTGCTTTTATGGCCTCAAAAAGTAAGTATCCTATTTAACAATATGCCTAAAGGAAATGTCCCATAGTTCCAAATGGGGAAATTATGAATGTCAAAATTGCAATTCAATTAACATTTATAGCATTTAGCAGACACATATCCAGAGTGCCTTAATATAGTGCTTTAAAAGCCTTTATCAATAAACATATCCTGATAAGGTTTCACTTGGTTACAGATTGGTAGTATGTTCAGTCTCCCAAAAAATCACAGCCAAGAAAATCATTTGTTCATTAAGTGTTCATTTAAAATCTGAAAGTGCTCATTGCCAGCTTGTCATTTCCTGCTCATTGGGCATAACCTGTCTTACATGAATTTTGAAAAAAATGAAGAGGTAGGAAATTTAATAGCACAATAAGTGTGATAAAAATTTATTCAGCTCAAATGTACATTCCCATTAGACCCCCACTTGGTGAAAAACACTGCGGGAGAAAGATTTTGTCAACATAATCCAGCTCAGGAATAACAAAGTTCTAGCCAAGATAAGAATACACTCATTATTACATTGTTGACTTGCAAGTTTATCTAATCACTTTCCCATGTGTGTCTGCACTCCGGCTTGCATCTAAAGTAGGGTTGTCCTGGTGAGCTGAATACAGGAACAGCAGATCATTTAACCGCAATCACAATTGCTTACAGAAGTAGAGCTAGTTTCTTATCCAGAGGCAATGGAAACAGTTCTCCATCAAGGTGTGACTTTTTTCAAACAAAAGAGATTATCTGATTCCATTTAGACTTACATCTACAGAGGTTCTGGGGAGTCTGTCATGTTGATCCAGAGGTCCATGACTGTATTGCTTTTCTAAAATTACATGACATTGGTTCAGATTAATTATTATAGTTGCAGGTCTAATTGAAATGTAAGAAATTAAACAACCTATGAAAACAAGTTTCAATAATATTCACTTTATTCAAAATATTAATACATTTTTATAAAACCAAGACATGACGGAGCTGTAATGAATCATATATAAGGGCTGTTAATAAAATGATTTGTGGTCATAAGGATAAGTTCTTTGGTAATTCTTTAAATTTAGAGGGGGTTAAAAAGGGAATTGTCGGAACTCAGAATGCAAAAAAAATGTTTGAGGACTTACAATAATAGCAGGTTTCTTAAGATCTTTCAAATATAACTGCAGTAGTATTTATTTTCCATGATAAAGGTCTCAATGAAACTTTTGGATATTGTGGAATTCGTGGCACGAGTGACAATTGTTTAAAGATTCTTAGTGTAGTCTCTTGTCATTTATCGTTCTTTTTCATTTATTATTTATTGTTCTTATGTGTTTGGCTATATGTACAATTGCATGCAGACAAGTAGTTTACAAATGTAAACATGGTCACAGCTAAAGGAAAAACTTGAGGAGGTAAGAATTTAGTTTTTCCATAGCTGCCCACATCCTCTCCAGAGGAGGGCTCTTGTAATAAATGTTAATGTAAATCTTAAAGAGGCCCAGTCAGTTAGTGTGATTGTTGGTAGACAATCACTCAGTAAACAACCCCCTACTTCTTCTCTAAAAGCAATGGAGAGGATAGATGGAAGGAAAGAATGATATCTGGGTGTAAGTAGAGGATAATATTTCAGGGTTTAGTGATTTAATACCGTTCACTAGTGGGCAGAAATGGTTTTGGTGGCAGGTGACTGTTTGGCTAAGGAAAACTGATTGAACTCATTCACTGGCTTATTAGACAAAGGGCGTTTGGAAGACACAGGACTATCCATCTATCCGTCTGAGTTATATTACATGTCATAGAATCCATGCTGATGACCTGAAGCTTCTTATCTCTGTGTACGCTTCAGTGGTCTAGTGGTTCAAACACCGTTTGGAGAGCTGGGCTATAATGCATATCTACCACCCAGAAGATTTTTAAGCAAAGACTGCTATAAATATGCTTGTCTCACAATTTTTTTCGAAGGCATATGAGTCACTGAGGCTTTTGGTAGTAATGTCTCAGTCTCTTAAGTCATGCTAGAACATTATCCTTATTAGAGACACCCTGGTAACTTTTTATAGCAGTTTGACTCATAACATTCAAACATAATCAACAACAGTTGTATTTAGCTATTTTTAAATAGCACACAAAGCTTGCTGTAATTTTTACCAAACACAGCATGAAACTGCAAACAATGTCTTTACTGCATTTTATTATAAATGTATTTAAAAAATAATTTATAAAAACCCTTTTTTTTAAGTGCTTGAAAGAATAAGTATGTGCTGGTGTGTACATTTTAGGCTTCTCATACACCTTGAGCCTGAAACAGTGTGCTCTTTGTTTTGCATCCTGCCCAGTTGTACACACATCGGAGGTTACGGGTGGAAATGAAAACAAGAGGACCACCATGCCCTTTCATTCCTCATGATACTCCTTCAGCATTTTAATGCACTGGCTCTTTTCAATAATGGACTTTGCAGGCATCTAAAGCTTGGACCCTCAATAGGATCAGGGTCTGCTGTGCATGTCAGTCACACACCAATGACCAATGAAGCCTAACCCCTTTTAGTCATTCTTCATGCTTTAAAGGAAATATTAAGATAAATGAAGGGTGAGGAACAGATATGACAGGCTTGTGAGAGGGTGAGCAGTAGGATGTGTGATCAGTTTATTACTTATTGCAGATAAATTCACATTCAATAACATTGAAAGTGCATAGATAAATTCCAGACTTGAGCAAGATCCATTTGAATTTATAGGCTTGGGCTAGAATGTTTACAAGGTTTAGCCTGATGCCCAGCAGATTGGTTTTCAGTTGTTGATTGTTCAAGTCTAGAGATCTTGAGTGCAAGATACTAAATCTGGTCAAGAAGGCTGCTGTCAAGTCCTGAGATAAAAGTGAGCGTGATATGCATTCACATCGAGCGTGCTCAATCAACCTTAATTCCTGTTGGCAAGCAATCATTTACTCTTCTGTCTAAGCATTCTTCATACATTCTTAGTCTATATTTCAGTGCATGTCAAAGAAGCCCTGATCTCTCTTTAATCCCTTCAACTCACAGGATCCTCTGAACAGGTTTAGACTCCCATATCTTACTGTAAAGCTAACTATGCAGCTTAACTAATAACTTAATTAAGATTACAGAGTAATTTATAATAGGAATGAATATCTGAAACTGTACAGTAGTGTAGTAGAAATCGCATCTCACAACTCCAGGAAACCCCCATTTCGATCCTGAGCTCAGCTTACAGTCCAGGCAGAATTTTTAATGTTCTTCCTGTCTCTGAGTGGGTCTCCTCTAGGTTCTCTGGTTGACCCCCACTTCCCAAACATATGCTGCTGGATTAGTAATGCTAAATTACATCCAGGTGTATAATATATGTGTGCACAGTAGACGCGTTCTATCCAGGGTGTGTTCCTGCCTCACACCAAGTGATCCTTGGAATGTTTTTTGGGGTCCATCATGACCCTGATCAGAATACAAGTGCTTATTGAAGACTTGTTTTATTGAGTGAATTTTGAAGAATGAAAACATGAGAGGTTCATTTAGTGATTTTAACAAAATTACTAGACTCTTTTTGTAGGTCATTTTGCTGAATGCTATCAGAAGTTTTTCAGTTATTCTCAGCTGGCTAAATTTGGACAAACTAGATCATCGGATATCATTTATGAACTGAGATTTTGTAAACGGGAACAGTGAATAATAAAAACACAGTTGATTTTTTTCAGAAGGATAGCAGATTGAAATTAAATCTGATGATGTGTGTTGGAGCACAGTCACAGAAACCTGTCCAGTTTGATTTTGGTTTTACAGTCATGGTGGTCTGTGAGAATAGCCGGTTATAGAGTGGCAGAGACAGTCCTTGGGCTGTGACCCAGCTGGACTGTGTGTCATGGTTTCAGGCCACCACTGAGGAGTTTCCTTCACTATTAAGCAAACCTCAGCTTTTGGAACAAAACACTCAATTATAGAGGCATTTTAAAGGCAATGATCTAGTCCTTTGCCAAGCTGATGTCATGAAATAACAAATTGGTCATTGCAAAATAAACCGTTTCCAACTTACTTATCCACTGAGAAATCCACCAACATCAGAACATCAGTAACCAAATGTCCAGTTTTGCTATTATTGCTAGTTTATAGGATAATGAATACAATTTTGGGTTTTTTGGTGCATTGTGCTTTCTTACCCTTGAGAGTATTGTAGTTCTTGCTAAGTGCATATCTCAGATCATACTTACTTTTTTTGCAATCAGTGTTCCTTTCATAAGGTGATTTCACCTTTTTCACAGCACACCTTTCTAGAAACAGATTATGTTTATACAGTACAGGAAATATAAATAATTTTGCCAAAATACTAAACTGAAGCCTTAGCGCCAGAGGAAGTGCAGGTTCTCCTACTCCGGCACAACCAAAAATAAATCACCAACTGAACTTACTGCTGTCATCGGGGGAAGTGCAAATGTAATAACATCACCATGGCAACTATGATATCGGACTGTAATTGCATTAGCGACTGTATATTTTCCAAGATTGAATAACAAACTAATATTATTTTGTAATAAATTTTCATTTGTTGTCTTCCCAAGAGTGGAAAAAATTTATATCACACAACTGGGTGTATAAAAAGAATTGAATTTACTTTCTACACGATTAAAAAAATTACAAATTCACCAAAGCATAAAAATTCAAAATCAAATTTCTCAGTATAAGAAAGCGAATGTTTGTACATTAATTGTGCCTTAAGTTTTACTGATCCATATTCTGACACTTCTTGCATATTGTCACATGTGTCTGTGGCTTGCTTATAACTTCTTTTTTTTTTTGCCTGCATTAACCTTGCCTATCTTTACTAAGTTGCCATTCTCTGGGTCTATAATGTTACAGTCTCAAAAATATTCATATGATTATCACACTTGTTTATTTTTTGTAACAGTTATGGGTGTTCTGTCCATTATCTTGGTCAAGGTCATCTTTTCAGGGAACACTGGTCATTACAGTGCACTATGCACACATATTCATATACACAACACACACACACACACACACACACACACACACACACACACACACACAAACACATACACACACGCACAGAGGAAATGTAGCACAACAAATCCAGGTGGGAGTAAACTAGAGAAGCAATAGGAAACCAAGGACAGAGGAGTAATGCACCAATGTTATTTATATACATCTACATGTCCAACAATTCTAGCTGACACTAAAGGATTTGTGTTTAGTTTAGGATTCAACACTATTTTTATGTTCACACTAGGATCAGTCAGGGCTATCATCTAAAAAGAGATGATGTCATTCTCTATAAAGATTTTATTGTGAAATATATTGCAAATTATTTTCTGAATTGGCGAGTGTGGGCTCTTTGTTTCGTTCAAATGACCCTCAACATTTTGGCGCAATGAACTTCTGTGGTCTCCAAGAGATTGCTATATATTATAGCATCCAGTAAGGACTTGGATTATAACATCCAGGAGGGACTTTAGCCTCTATAAATTGTTACACTGCTCAGACAAGGCTGTAACCTTTCATTGCCTTTTGCTAGTCTTCAGGGAAGGACTGAACTGGCCAAAATGTGGTGAGAACCAAAGGGAGATGATAACAAATCTTTGAAGTGTCTCCAGTGATATAAGTCTATTTTATTTATAAATAGTATTGTGTAAGTAATAACATAAAATGCAGGTCTACATTGAATTTGAAATGGCTGCACAGTGTGCTCAAAAACTGATTTATACCGTGCAATAGCAATAGAGGTCCGGTATTTGTCACCTTGGGTTTGTAGATATTTGTGATGTCTTCAAATGCATTCAGAACAAACAACAGCCATAAGAAGTACCCAAACTTGACTCCATGTTATTGTACCGAAATCACATCTGTAACAGTGCTCGTCTCAGGACTCCATGTGATTCTTTCACCTTTTACACCAACATGATAGCAGGGCTGAAAAGTAAAAGATATTAATATATGAGGACAGAATGTGTGGTATGTCATGAAAGCTTTATAAAGACAAAGCTCAATTCTCATTTCTTTTTTTGTGTTTTTTATTTACTAAGATTTAATCTTTAAAAAATTATTTTTTATTGTGTTGTTACCAAAAAAGGAGTTACAAAGTAGCAAAGGAATTTATTTATTTTATTAAGCCTGGGAGCTTAATTAGGAGATCCTGCTTTTCTTCATCTTAAAAAGTTAAAGGAAGTTAAAGGAAATTTGAGATGAATGACTCTTGCTTTAGTGTTGCTAAGCAGCAAGAAGTCCAGTGCCGTGTTAGTGCTTGGTGAACGATTTCACTATGTACAATGGAAAAAGGAAAGGAGTATGATTCAGCAGGTCTGGTTCTGGCAGGAGCTTCTGCCTGAAGTTGGATAAAAGTCTATACCACCGAAGCAAGCAGCAACCACTTTTGCAGAGGTTGAACATTCTTAAGGTTTTACCTGAACTATAGAACAGCTGAGAATATAAAAGTAGTATTTTCATGTCTTTAATTAATGTGCATTAGTCAGGATTATTGTGTCTTGCAGATGTATCCTCCCATTCCCGTCATGGACAAAGTGTTATGCTCCAAGATTCTGGTTAGCTGTGGTCAACTAGATGGAATTTAGCATTACCAGTGGTTTTGCCCACTAGGCCATTCAGCTGCTTATTGCATTCATTTATATTGAATTACTTTTGCTGTTCTATTTCTCTTTATAATGAACTGTCATGAGTATTCCAACAGACCATAGCTACCAGTGTTACCTAGTTACCCTTTTTAGCTGCATGGATTCAATACATTGATTTATTACATGAATTTCAATGATGATATTTCATCCAAAGGATTATCATACCTGCCTTTCTGTGATTTTTAAATGGTAATGCCAGCTATTTAAACAGTTCAATGCTTTATACATATTGCATAAAATGTTATACATGTCCAGGAGCAATATTCCATGTCCCAGTTCAGTTTATTCTGTAGTTATACATTCTCCATATTTGAAAAATGGTAAATTAACTATATTTAATGGGAATCTGCCACTCTCCAGTTTTAAACTTCTCCCCTACAACATATAACAGCTACGTAATTGGAAATTGTGAAGGCTAACTAAACTTCTTTAATTCATGGGAATTACTACATTTTTTATTATTACATATTGTGTATGATTTTGGGCACTTACTAAATTCATGCATATGGGTGCAGAGTGAAGAAGTGTTTTAGTGTGTCTACAAAAATGCAGACAGGAGGGCAACAGAAACATATTTCACACAAGTATTTTGTGCTGAACTCAACGTTCAAAACAATTGCTTACTAGTAGTCAGTGAAAATAAAAATCAATAATCAGCAACTGCACCAAAAGATTCAAAAAGGTAATATGCTCGTATTAGCAGTTTTTCCAGTATTATGCATATTGAATGTGGAGAATACATGATTAATACACTGTAATTATATATTTAAGATAGTTTTGCAATGTATATAATTATGCTAGGACTTTTTGTCTTTTTTTAAATTATGAATGCTCCTCTAAGGAACTGTAGAGAATGTTTTTGCTCATTAAACATTTTAGAGAATTCATTTGCGACATTTGCAATTACATGCTTTTGCCAGATTACCTTGCAATTTAGATGTATGTAGATGTGAAGTGAACAGAACAATGGGAAGCTTGCACTGCAAAAAATTACTGCACGCAAAAGCCATGAGCCTGAGTTGATTAGATGTTTATTTTCAGGAAGCATATATGGGTTATAAAAAATAAAGAGCAGACCCAACACTCCAGGAGGCATCCAGGACCTGGCACGAATCTCAACTGCTCGTTTATTGTAAGGGAATATATCAGGGCTTCTAAAATGCCACCTGCTTTGTGGGAGGGGAAAAAGAACAGTTATGGTATGTGTGTTTGTGGGGTAGGTTTAATGCTAGGGGGTGGCAATGTAGCATAATTTTTGCTGAAGGTTTTATTATCAGTGTGAAAAAAATCCTTACTAATGCAGGATTAGATGTGTAAAGCATCACTGCTGGTGCAGTGGGATTTCACAGGGATTTTGTGGAGCGTTACCAGTAGAAAGTGTTCAGTCAGTAATTGCAGGTTGAAATTTCTCTGGAGAAAACGTAAGCACAAACAATAGCGGTGATTGGCACTCGAAGGTGCCTGCAGCCAGTTTTATGTTCTGAGTAAGGACATGAAGAAAGAAAGTGGAGAATACAATAAAATGGCTACAGGGAAGGCAAAAAAGGACAAGTGAAAGGCACAATGGGAGCGGTGGACACCTGGTGCTGTTCAAGCACATCTCTGCAACAAACATTGTTAGCATTTTAATGACAGCCCACAAAATGTACAACTTCTACATGGTTTGCATTTGTAAGAAAGCGCACCTGCGAGACTGCTGGCTTTAAACCTGGAAACTGTGGAGAGATTAAAAACAATTAGAGGCACACCGATTGCAATTTGAGCTACCACTTCATAAATCTTGCATCATATGGCAGGTTGGTTTCTTGTCTAATTGTTTTTGTCCATCTTAGGGTTTTGCTTTTAAAATTCCACAGTACACTGTACATCTTGACCACATTTTGCATCCGCCTAATGGTGCATCCATTTTGTCCAGCTGCCTTCCCATAACGAGTGTTTTGATGCATCACTCACATGCTTTCTTTAAAAGCACCTCATCAGATCTTCTGTGACACTGCTTTTATTTATCCCAAGTTCCTCTTGCCCTTTCCTGTGACCCCTTTTGGCCTGCAGCTGTCTGTCTTTTTCGAAGTTACAGAACTCCTGTCTCTCCATGGCTCACCACTGACTTATTCTGAAAGCACAGCAAAATAGTTTCTGTAATTAAAGATTTTCTTCAGTCAGCCTCATTTCCAGGGATAGACCTTCTTTATGGTGACTATAGCCTGCCAGAAGCAACATGATAAGGATATTTATTATAAAGCCAAGTTGAGAAGGGTGGTCCTGAAGGTCACTGCATGACCCCCAATTGCCACTTGTTTTTTTACCCTAAGCCTCTAAGGGTGAAGACAGACTACTTGAAAATGTTGCCTGCTTCATGAATGTTATTGAAACTTACACTAAGGTTTAAAAAAAAGGTTACAGAAATAACATACGTTTTGAAAACAAACCTTTCGAATGGACATTCATGCTATTTCTAGCTAATCACTGAGGCTATGGCTTAGCTAGCAATGCTGTCGCTGTTATACAAACAATGTAAAAGCAGCCTGTCAGATAAGTGAGACTAAAGGAATTAGAAATCAGAAATATAATTTTCCTCAAAATTCTCTGTGGCAGTTAAAAAAATAAGCTTTGATAAAACCTAGCCAGAATGCAAACCTAATTTCATTGGTTGCCATATTGAGAAACAAGATTATGTTACAACGCATGACCTCAGAACATGTGAAAACGATGACAATGCTGTTTCTAGACAAATAGGAAACAAAAATGCAGGGCATAAACTAGCTAATAACTTATGCTAAGCTTTGACTATATATCATGTAGATATTACATTACTGTGTTTTGTGCCTTATAATCACACTCTTAATATCACCCAAATGAGGATGGGTTCCCTTTAAGTTTTGTTCCTCTCAAGGTTTCTTCCTCATACCATCTAAAGGAGTTTGCCACACTTACAGAATACACAAATTTTTTCTTTGTTCTATAATTTGTATTTATAAAGCTTCATTGAGACAATGTCCATTGTGAAAAGCGCTGTAGAAATCAACTTGAAAAACTTAAATTATTAAAAAATATAAAATTTATGGCCGAAACATAGGTCAAATGGTACATTTTTTTCTCATTGGATGATTTATTAAAATACAATGAATGTGGTCTCTAAATATTATTATTTTTTTTAAATCTGTTGTTATGCCTAGCATTGACTGCAAACCTAAAATTTCATTTAGAAATGTTGCTAAAATATACATTTTTTTAATGTCATACTCAAAATAGGTGCTGGGGGCTGTAATGACACCTATCAAATTTTTTTTCTTGAAATGCCATACTGAGGAATAATACTCAACCTCACATGCAAAGTTGTCAAAATTCTGTTGCTAAGCAACTGGAAAATACGTTTGGCTAACTTATATTTACACGTTCAGCTTTAAGTGAGAGTGGAAAGAAGACTACACTGGGAATATTAACATTTCCCTCAGATACATGGGCAAGACTTCATACGGCTGAAAAACGACACTGTAATTACTCTTCACATTTCACATCAACCACAAACCAAATTTCCATGGGTTCCTTCACCGTTTAGAGAAACACAAACATTGTGTCACAGCATGAACTTCAATCTATAAGAACATTGCCACTTCCGAAAGTCGAGAATACCACAAGAGAGGGAATACACAGCACCGTTTGAACACACTAACATACATGATATATGATCACTGTTAAGTTGTTGCTAGGCAACAAGGACATATGGATAGCATATAAAACAGGATTATAAGACTTATATAATGCAATAGAATGGAAAAGTGGCAATGGAGACAAGAGAATATCGGGACAATATTGACTTACATACATTCTCTTACATACAATGTGAAATGTTTTGGGTAACTATTACAATTATGTGATATTTAATATTGAAAGGGTACTTTGTAATTATTTTGTATTAATATTATAACAGTTATTAGTATCAGAGTGCCTTGCATAAGTACGTCTTTAAAAATATCTATATTTTGCATTTTGGAATACAACCAGGAATTTTTTTTAACCACTATTTGTCTCCAACTATATAACTAACATGTCAAGGTGCCACAAAGATTAATTTAATCTTAATTGGCTGTATAATTATTCACCCCCTCGGTCAGTGCTTAGTAGAATTACCTTTGAAATTACAGTTGCAAATTATGTGGAATATGCTGTATGTCTATTAGCTTTGAACATCTGGATTGTGCTTTTTTTTCTTAAGAAAATTGCTTTTTCTCAGTCAGACTGTTGAGGAGCAGGAATTATCCAGACTTTTTCACAGATTTTTAATTAGACTGAGGTCCATGCTTTGGTTGGTCCATTCACATTCAGGTTTTGAATCGCTCAAATATATCTTTTGCAGATTTATCATACTGGTAGAAGGTGAAATTCCTTATCAGTTTCAAAGGGGGAGTGAAAACTTATGCAAGACACTAAATGAATTTATAAATGTCAATGCATAAACTATTGTTCAAGCACTATAAATCTTCTATCAAATTAGATGTACATTTTTTTCGGTTTGATAATTGCACTATTAAACCAAATGTGCATTTTTTCTAAAAAAGAATCCAATGAAAGATAAGACTAAGATGAGCCTGATTTATTTACTTATTTTAGAGAAATGTTCATTTGTGGTTAAAGGTTCTCATCAGTACCTGGGATTCCATGAAGTTCAAAAAACCCAAAATAAGCCGCACAAGTCGTCAAGGTAATGGTTAAATACGACAAACCATGTATATTAATATCCAGCAGTCAGTAGTAACTGACTGTTCATTGTCACAACAGTTTTAATTAAGCAGCTACTTTGTTGATATGGTCGACCTTTTGAGTGAATTCCCAAATAATGCTAACAGTCACGGTGAAGTCCTGGATCGTTCAGTCTGGCGTTCTCAAAACGATCTAGGAGCATAGTGTTAATTGAAAACAATACTGATGGTCTGAACAACGAACAGCTACAAATAACTTCCAGATGTAACAAATGTCAGGCACTGATGTTGAGTGAGACGGTCTGGGGTACCGTCAAGGTTCTGGTATATCCCAAAGGTGTTTAGTGGGGTTGAGGAAAGGACCTCACTTTAACTGCAGGGACTTTGTCATGTGGAATCGGTTTGGGACTTTTAGTTCCAGTGATGGAAATTATAATTCTACAGTATACCACAACTTTCAATACATTTGAGTGCTTTCCACTTTGTGGCAATTGTTCAGAAGAGAACCACCTATGGGTTTGATATTCCTTTGTTCCTACTACTTTTGGCCATATAGACCATATTTATTGTGTATAAGTTGCAGGGTCCTTGATTACAGCTTGTTGGTGTGCAAGATGAGATCTTTTCCGAAGTACCAAATACTCAGACACTGACCTTGGCTGCTTGTAGGTTAAATTTATTGAGTTTCTGGCTCTGTGTGTAAATCTGATCTGGTGAGATCACACAGTAGAGGCAGCTCAAGACAAGCTGTCTGGAGGCGAACGGATTTATTGTGCAAATGGCGTGGAACATGGTTATGATAAACTCAGCATCCATCATGGACCTTCAGTTACTCTCTAACTTAGACATTTGGATCTGATCATAAAGAGTGAATTTGCAAATGGAAGTACTCTTTAGTTAAATTTCATAGGTTTAGACTCCATGACCTTAGCTTTACTTCACACCTGATTGCAGTAAAATAGCACATTCAATCATTTTGATGAGTTCACCTTGTCACACTCCAGTATTATGAAGGTGAAGTTGACTTTATTGGTTTTTCTTCCATTAATATTGCTGTATATGTACAGAATATATTATAAGGGAATATGCATTTGGAAATTACCTTCAACCAGATGTAGATTGTGTTTGCATGTTTTTATGAAGTAACCTAAATCTAATGTTGACTTCCATTTATTGCAGAAAGGAAGGAGCACATTAAGGTTTAAATGGAATATGATGGTAATTATTTATTTTGTGTAGTCTGTGCTTTGATATTCTCATTTATCTTCATGTTTCCATCCATTTCCATGGATGAGTACACAGCTGATGAATGTCATGCCATTAAACAGCTAACACTGCAGAAATGTATATGGGTCTTCTTAGTATATAATGTGTGAGGAATTTGAGCCTGTGTGTGAAGTAAATATTCAATGCTGGATAATCCTTTAATAATAATAATAATAATAATAATAATAATAATAATAATAATAAAAAATAATTTGTATGTTCTGTGTTCCATACAGAGCTACTTAAATTTTTTAAATTGACGATAATTATATAGCTAATATAGTATTATTTCAATGTTTTAATTATAGTAAAAAAATTGGAGAAGTGTCAAGAATTATTCATAGAACACCAACTGCTACCTAACCAAACACTGCCAAGTTGCAGGTCTTCAGAGATAAGTTATATTTGCATGTGTGCAGTGTGTGCAAGCATGCTCTAATATGTACTTATGTATGGATATGCACACTCTGTGCATGTGTGTGTGTGTGTGTGTGTGTGTGTGTATGTGTGTGTGTGTGGTACAGAGAGAGAAATAGAGTGCTGCCAGTCCTGGTTGGTGGTGCTGAGGCGTGACGTGTCCTCTATTTAACACCCTGCAGGATTACTGACACGAGAGATGGTGATGTGCAGATGAAAGGAAGTGGTGATAAGCAGCAGAACGAGTGAGGATGGGAGGGCAGGGTGATGGGGAAAATAGTTAGATGGAGAGAGAGAGAGAGAGAGAGAGAGAGAGAGAGAGAGAGAGAGAGAGCATACCATGGCTTTTTGTAGCAAGGAATTTGTATTCCTATTTTCAGGGGAATGGTGAGAAAAAAAGTGAAGGAAGGATAAAGACCTTCTGGTTGATAAGCCACTATATAGCAGTACCCTATATTTAATGGAATTGCAGCTCATTCCAGACAGTGAAAAAAGTTACGGGGATGCAGTTATTGATTTTATTCATTTCTTGACCTTAGAACTGCTTAATTACAATATCAAAATTGTTATACTCCTTTATTTATTATGTGATGTAGAATAAATACTTGATTATACATTATAGCATTTGTCTGTTTTTTATACTAAATATATATGCTAGTACAAATATGACTAAAAATAATGTCAGTCTCTACCCACATGTTAATCTACATTTTTGATTAAAAGATTCACACATATTCTTTAAGTCTTCATATTGTTTAAATGAAAGCATCATATAGATCCATCAGCATCCAGCTCACACACATCCCTCTGGACACTGAGCTTTATCTGACTTCTTGGAAGAAGGCTATATGTGAAACACAGGTAGGAGGAGTGATTGTGTGTGTGTGTGTGTGTGTGTGTGTGTGTGTGTGTGTGTATATATATATATATATATATAACACATACAGTGGTAGGCCATGCATTTGGTACCTGGGCCTTCAGTGAGGAGTTACCCGACTTAATCCACCTCTTAATACCACCACTATCACATCGTAATTGTAGAAACCATAAATACAATACAAAAACACAGTATTACAATGCGTAGCATTACAGAGAAAGAGGAATTTCGCGTATGGAGGATGAATACCATTTTACTAAAGCAAGAAAGTTCCATCACAAGTAACACATGTTTCTGTGTTAGTTGTTCACAAAGATGTCAATGTTCTGACAAATCAGAACTGAGCATTAAACAGTGATTTCACTCGATTTTTTGCAGTTTTGGAAAAGCTTTTTATTGACATTATATTACACAGTAAATTTGAGACTAATGAACTAACTAAATAAGCCCTGATCTAAATACTTTTTCATTGTATGAACACATAGGTTTGGGTGAGGGGAGTTGACTGTAGGTCAGTGTTAAATGAAAACTCCTACCAAGTGTTACACAGCGATGGGGGCTATATCCTTAGCTAAGCTGCTCCATCCCAGTAAAGAGCCCTGATCTACCCTTTGTTCCACGCCTGGCTGTCCCATTCATTCACAGAGAGATGCATCACAGCGAGTAGACAAAGGGCATGGAGGGCACAACTCTCACCACAGACAGGGTGGGGAAAACAGATGCACAAAAGACGCTTCCTCAGTGAGAACAACCAAGAAATCTTCAACCCTGCTGAGAACTCGGCTTGTTCTTTAAATCTTTTAAGACATGTGTTTTTTTAAATGGCAGGTGCCATACACTGTCAGCTCAGTGTACTGAGGTAGTCTCTGTAATTAAAGTAAATTGCTGTGTACTTTGCCTTGTTGGCCAGAGGAATGCTTACATTGTAAAGCTTCTCCGTGTAGCTTTTTACAGTGGCTGTCGAAGCTGAAAACAAGATTGCGGTTTCTAGTCTCAGAGATATAAACATCTGGGGCATCTTAATCTTGCTAGAAATAAACCCTGACACTCAGCTCTGAGGCTTTACCTTCGTGCACATTAATAAATCAACCAACCTGCCTGTCTTTCCACAGTTTTTGCAAAGAGATACAGCATCGTTCTCGATTCTGCCCGAGACAAGCCTGTATTCTCAGAGGGCTGCTACAAACAAATCTGTCTGTCCCTGTGTGGATGTGGTGGCTAACTTGTAAAGAACGTCTGTGAAGCTGTGATGAAAATGCCACAGGATGCTGAGGTATTGTGATGTATTGTGTTCTTTATTTTATGGAGTAAGGAGAAAAAAATCAAGATTTGGATTGGATTAAAGACTTGCCCTTGACTTGAAACTTACAAAGGGAATAAGTCAACTTGGCTTGAAGTAGAATGGTGGAGTTTTAGGATGGCTGGTCAGTTATCTGGACACCACATAGTATAAGAGGAAAGAGAGGGATAAATGAAAAGGACAAATGAAAAAGACATTTTCAACACTTTGGAAGGTCCTTCAGCCATATTATAAACATTAGATGTAAAATCAAGGTGAAAGTTCTGAGTCCACAGAGTCCATTTTCAACAAAGGCAATGTGGTGGAACCACAGTTGACTCATTTGTTGAAGTTCTTGAGACTCAAGGTCAGGTCTAAGGCCTCTCAGGTCAAACTTTCCCTGCATTCCTTCTCCGCTCGGCCCATATTTCACAGCCTTCATCAGATTAAGTGGCGCTTTCCAGTCTCTAGGGCCAGTTTCTTGAGCAGGTGACAACATGGCATCTCAAATTCCTCTCAGTTTCAATCGAAGGCATCTTGTTCGGTCATCTTACAGTAAGTAGATACTACTGTTGTTAAATGCAGCTGTCACATGGGTGAATTATTGCCCTTAAACATGTCTACTCTATAGATAGGATTTCTAAAAAAGAGGAATCTACTTTTGGTCAAGGGTCAGTGATGTCTCAGGACGGTTTGGAGGAACAGTATAAAGGAGTAACTGCTCAGTGCTTTCTTTTTCCTCGCAATAAAGTTTTCCTTCAGCACATCCATTTGTGGCCCAAAGGCCCCATTCACTGAAATGCCTTTGTTGCAAGCTGTTTGAGAGGAAACCGCTTATTTGTCTTTGCGTGTTCAGCGCAGCTCTGTTTGTTTTAAAGTACTGCATCTCTATCTCAGTGAGGGAAAAACATTAAATCTTCACTTTTGCAAAAATATACAGAGCATGATTAAAAAGAAAGATGTGCACTTAACTCATACCTTTGGACTTCCTTAAATCACTATGATCTATCGATGGAGGATGTTCTCAGCAACCCTGGACACCCTAATTAAGGGAAAGGATAAAAGATTCTCAGTAACATCGGAAAAATGATAGGGAATGTTATGTACAGTAAAACTTCATGTTCTCAGTCATGCAGATCAACGCCATAGTCATTAATCTGTGATATTTATAAGTCTCCATGCACCGATTTCACCAGGTCAGGTCAGTGTCTGAAATCACTATAGAAGCAGATAAAGCTTACCAAGCCTGAGGAAAGCTAGATTCGCAAGGTCACAAGGGTCATGGTAAAGTTCTAATCTCCTGTCACAGTTGGAAGAAATTTACAGGCTTTTTATAAACACATACACAGAGGTTGCTGACCTGTGTGTGGTCCAGGACATATTTCAGCCTGTCTTAGCAATTAAGTCTGGGTCTGCACCTAATCTTTCCAATATTTTATGTATTTTAACTGTTTATTTTACTTCTGCTTGGGTTTTTCAATAGTCTGAACTTAATGACAATTTATTGTTTAGCCTCTGTATAACTAATAAGCAAGGGCTATAGGCAGAAAAGAACTCCTTATTCCTGTATATGGCTCCTGCTTTTTAAATGTTTATCGTTGTCTTTATTTTAGGAATGACATATTCCCAATAAATCATTTTTCCCTTTCTTTGATTCGCTAAAGGCATGGCCCACATTTGCTGAGAGTCAATTTCTAGTTCATCTGCAGACGTTACACTTTGAACAGACCATTAGTGTTAATATATAAGCACATGAGCCTACACTGGGGTAATAAATGTGGCAGGATGTGATGGTTTTCAGTAGTCAAACTGGCCAAATGACCTTTCTTGCGTTAACTCACCCGACTCTGGCTCCCTGCTGCATAATGGATGACTGGATGGCTGAAAATGGAAGAAGGGATGTTGGAGAAATGCCAATATT
Organism: Silurus asotus; assembly: GCA_024362625.1. Taxonomy (NCBI): domain Eukaryota; kingdom Metazoa; phylum Chordata; class Actinopteri; order Siluriformes; family Siluridae; genus Silurus; species Silurus asotus. The sequence goes on from MU563244.1 coordinate 1,187,960, forward strand.
ACCTGGGAATTCATTTTTAATGAGGTAAACAGGTCTGTGCAGGTCACCGGGGTGCCTCTGAGATGAGGCCACGTCCCTCCAGTCCTCTGCTCTCTTATTGCAGTCTTGCAGCTCCTGACACTCCACTATGCCGTAGGCAGGAGCCACTTCCTCCTATAATTAGATCCCACTAGCGCTGACAGAAAGTGTCTTGCTACCCGTCGAGCCCTCGTGCTTTTCTTTCAATGGACTGCCACCAATTACAGGGAGGAAAAAGTACTGCCTGAACTCAACAACCTTTATTCCAGACTCATACCTGTGGATGTATCATTGTTATGGCCATTGTTAATTGCAGAAGAAAGTGAACACAATAATTGTTTTGCACAAGTGCTTTACTAACATATGGTTGTGTAATGGCTTGCTATATAGGATCAAACATTTTGCTTTAAAAGCCATCACAGCAGTTCAGAAGCAAAATCTCACACCTAGTCTCTCTGTAAAAAATAAAATAAAAACACATTATAGGAAGGTGCTGCTGTGAATAAACCTGGATCACGCAAGCAAGCACCTGCTGAAAAAATTGGAAAACAGTGGGAGGAAGTGAGTAACGTTGTCATTTGGGAAATCAGGACTGCAGGATACCTCTTTTACTGAATGCCTGAATCATGGGAAAGCTTGACGAACTGAGGCACGCGTTTCTTTGACATGGTTCCTCATGAAAGACAAGGGTAGAGAGTACATTTCGGCGAAAGGTAAGAGGCGGAACCGATAGGAGGAGCTGCTGTGTGTTCTTGTAGGTGGTCTACAGTGGTGTGAAGTGGTGTTAGGAATACTGTCAGCTTCTTCTTCGGGTGTTAATTTAGCCATCGACAGGAAAACGTGGCTTACTTTAATAGAGGATGAGATAAGGATAAAAATAGAAATCCTTGTTGGCAAACAAAATTCTACGAATTTTCTTTGTTTGACAATAGTATGACCTGCTCTTGAAGGTACATAGGTTTTGTGCCACTTGGTAGATTCCACAAGTGTCCTTGTTCCTCATCTTCTCCACAACGAATCCAAGATTAAAAATCCTCATGTATGGTGTGCATCATCAGCAATGCGTAACCTATCAAGCCTGTTTCTATCACGCTTGATTTCCTTCATCAGGGCGCACATTTACAATTCTCTCTTGGGGAAACCCCTCCTGGTCTCCACAACCCCCCATTCCAGGCAATGAAAAGCTCTGGGGTCAGATTTCCCCCCACCCAAAGAGTGTCATCATCTCCAGAGCTTAATGAGGATCATTGGAAATCTTTGAAGGGCATTTCTACTAGGAGGCTTCAAACCGAGAGTGTGGGGCGTCTTTGTTATTGAGTTTACTTCAACCGGGGATCCTGTTTATTAGCAATGTGAAGGCACCGCGTGGGATGGTAATTGAAGCCAGCCTGGTTTGGGGTTCCGTTCTACCTGCAGTGTGTGTGTGTGTGTGTGTGTGTGTGTGATATATATTGATATAT
>MU563244.1:1200498-1305100 GCA_024362625.1 Silurus asotus
TTATTATAATATACTCCATTCCCAATTCATATCAAATAATTTTCCATCACTCATAAAATACAATTTTCTTTAAGCCTGAAAAGATGGTGGTTGTATCCTTGTCAGGTGAACAATAGATATATTAGGACAATAATTGGAGAATAGCATTAACCCTGACCAGCTATTATATTAGGGGCACTGCAGATGTGTCCTCTATACTAGTATTAATCTGTCATCTTGGATTATGGTAAAACCAAGACCGGAAAGGGACTAGATGTCTAGATGCATGTGTTGCCTTATTTGTCATTACGGAAGGGTGTCAGAGGAACCAGTGTCAAGGACTAGGTAATGAAACGAAATCTTAAGCATTCCTGTTCAATTTTAAACTGTGAGAACTGAGCGACTGCTGAGTAAAATGTAGAAGATTGTGAGCAGCTAAGAATCTTTATCCCCTTCCTTGTCATTGATATAGATTATGGCAACCTGATTATATATAATGCATTTTTCCAGATTGTAATCTAAGATTATATAGTTGTGCTGATGCTGTCCCAAGTGTTCTATTTTGCATCTGTTAGACACAATTTGCAAAGGAAAAACGAATGTTCATGATGTAATAACGTATCAAAATCCTATAATTTTTATCATTATTATTATTATTATTATTATTAGGTCCCCTGGTGGTCTAGTGGTTAAGACGCAGCGCTGCGACCCGGGTTCGATTCCCGGGTCAGGTCACCATCCCCAGCCACCCTCAGTGCCGGTCCCAAGCCCGGATAAATTGGGGAGGGTTGCGTTAGGAAGGGCATCCAGCATAAAAACATGTGCCAAATCAAAACGTGCGGCCCCTAACGGGAGAAGCCGAAAGAAACTTTATTATTATTACATGTATGCCTACGGTCATAGAATTTTCACTCAAAAAATTACATCTCGCTTTTTTTTTATTTTACAGCTTCATCCAAATCAGAAACCTAATTTCTTCCACACTACTCTTAACTAACTCAAGTCTGAGTTAGTGTGTCATCATGGGGATGCAAGGCCTGCTTCTGGCCTGTGTTACTATGGCCATTCTGCTAGATATCTCCAGGGCTGGCCTGCTGAAGAAAATGATCAGACACAGACGAGAGTCACTGATGCCACCTAAATCTGAGAACATGACCCTACCCAATCCAGACCAACCAGTAGTTTTTAACCATGTATACAACATCAATGTCCCAACTGGATCGTTGTGCTCTGTTGACCTGGATTCACCTGGAGGATTGGAAATGAAGCCCAAGTCTGTCCCTTCTGAACAGCACATTGAACACACTGTGGATGGAGAAAACCAGATAGTTTTTACACATAGAATTAACATACCCAAACAGGCTTGTGGGTGTGATAACCACATGCCAGACCTTAAAGATCTCCTAAACAGACTGGAGATGCTGGAAGCTGAAGTGTCTAGTCTAAGAGAGCAGTGTACCAGTGGAGCTGGCTGCTGTGGAGCACAAGTAACAGGTGAGTATAATTAGATTGGAATTCTATAAGAATTTGTGAATTCTTTGTTTACTTTCTTGACATCTTCAAAATAGAAATGATCCTGTTAGTGATTTATGTTGATAGTCTTACATAATAGCATTTTTATTACATTTTATGGTTTTGTGACATTAAGATTACATTGTGTTACTTAGGTGAGATAACTACCAAGCCATATTGCAATGGCCGTGGCAACTACAGCATTGAAACCTGTAGCTGTGTGTGTGAGCCTGGCTGGAAGGGTCCCAATTGCTCGGAGACGGAATGCCCAAATTTTTGCCAAGATCAAGGCCGCTGTGTGGATGGGAAATGCATCTGTTTTGAGGGCTTTGGGGGAGAAGACTGTGGAACTGAACTGTGTCCTGTTGATTGTGGTGAATTTGGCCAGTGCATTGATGGGGCATGTGTGTGTGCAGAAGGTTACATTGGTGAGGATTGTTCCATGACCAATTGCCTAAACAATTGCCTGGGTAGGGGACGCTGTGTGGATAGCGAGTGCGTGTGCAATGAGCCATGGACAGGATTCGACTGCTCAGAGCTTATATGCCCCAATGACTGCTTCGACCGTGGCCGTTGCATCAACGGAACCTGCTACTGTGATGAAGGCTTCACTGGGGAGGACTGTGGTGAGCTCACCTGCCCAAATAACTGTTACAATAAAGGCCTCTGTGTTAATGGTCAGTGTGTATGCAATTTTGGCTATAGTGGAGAAGACTGCTCCAAGCTTACATGTCCAAAAGACTGCAGCAAGCGAGGACACTGCTTCAATGGGAGATGTATCTGCGATCCTGGTTTCGAAGGGGAGGACTGCAGCATCCTATCTTGTCCTGAAAATTGCAATGACAGGGGTAAATGTATAAATGGAAAATGTGAATGTGATCCTGGATACCAAGGCGATGACTGCTCTGAGCGCTCCTGTCCCAGTGATTGTCATAACAATGGACGCTGCATTGATGGACAGTGCATTTGCAAGCAAGGCTTTGCAGGAGAGGACTGCAGCATCAAGACCTGCCCCAATGACTGTCATGATCGCGGTGAATGTGTGGACGGCAAATGTGTCTGCAATATTGGCTTCACAGGTGAAGACTGCAAAGAGTTAACATGCCTTAGCAACTGTCACAACAGAGGACTCTGTGTAAATGGACAGTGTGTGTGCAATGAAGGATTTACTGGGGAGGACTGCAGTGAAAAAACATGTCCCAACAACTGCCAGGACCGCGGGTATTGTAATAATGGACAGTGTGTCTGCTATGAGGGTTACACTGGTGTTGACTGCTCAGAGATGACCTGCCCGGGAAACTGTAATGACCAGGGTCGCTGCTTGAATGGCATGTGTATCTGTGAATTGGGATTCACCGGGGATGACTGCTCTGAAAGTAAGTCAGGTCATGATTTAATTTTTTTTTTATAAATGCAACATTACTTTAAATGTCTAGTCAAGAAATTATGCAATTATGTCCCCTCCATTTGCAGTCTCCCCACCAAGAGACCTGGTTGTGACTGAAGTCACCCCAGAGACAGTGGATCTGACCTGGGTTAATGAGGTGCAGGTGACAGAGTACCTAATTACCTACATGCCTACAGCCCCTGGTGGTCTGGAGTTAGATATGAGAGTACCTGGTGAAAAAAGGTCTGCTACTATTAAAGAGCTGGAGCCTGGTGTTGAATACTTAATCAGTGTCTATGCTGTTCTAAATAACAAGATGAGCGTTCCTGTGAGTGCAAGAGTGGCAACACGTAAGTTATCAGTAATTGGCCTTCAAAAAACTTTCGAATAAGGAATTGTTGTACAGTTTTAAACAACAGAAATAAAATATTTGCCCCTTTATATTGACCAAACCATTAGATCTTCCGGAGCCTGAAGGCCTTAAGTTTAAAGCTGTAAGAGAGACATCAGTGGAAGTTCAGTGGGATCCTCTTAATGTCCCTTTTGATGGTTGGAACCTCATCTTCAGAAATACAGTGAGTAAATTGTCCTATTGCATGCCACAAGCCATGTCAGCATGAGTATGGTTATAGTAGCATTTCCCTGAAATGAAAGCTGTGGTAGGAATACCACATTTATTAAGGGCCCTGCCAGTAATTGTTCAGGATGAGAAACTGTATGAGTATCCTGTGGAAAATAGTCAGTTGGTGCCAATATGCAAAAGCCACTGTCTGAAAGTCTAGGGTTTTGTTTCACAAAACCTCCTAAGAAGCTTCTGGCGCAAACTCTGGTGACCATGTGCAACAGGACTGAACTGTTTTCACAATGCTTTTATTTTTCAAGGGTTTAGGCAAACTAAAAAAAATAGCTCCAGTCAGGACATGCAAACCATGTCTTCCTATACTCCATTCTTTCAGACTTGGCAGCTTTATTCATACATCAAGTTTGAGGCTGTCCATGCCAAACAAGCCCTTCACTTTGAAGTGCAGCACTCACATCCAAGTGGATGCGATTGAAAGTCCCAAGTGTTTACTTTCCAAGATCTCTCTAATTTCTCTGTATTTCATGGGACTGTTGAGTTCACAAAACCCTGAAGTCATATCCATGGTGCCATTTGTGGTTTCCTTTTGTCAAACATGCAAATAAATAGAACAAAGATTCTGTATCCAGTACCACAAAGATGCATTGTACTGCTTTTAGTACAATATTTTGAACACGCCACATAGTATTTATGATTTATATATACTAAGGACATTAAATATTGGCTTTATTATTTATTTGACAAGTAAACAGTATGAAATGATCAGTAATATGCTACATCCTATATTGACGGTGTTGTGTTATAAAATTCCAGAAAGAGGAGAATGGAGAGATACTGAATTCGTTGTCTCCACCCGAGATCACCTTTGAACAGTCTGGCCTGGGTCCTGGCCAGGAGTATGAGGTTAAACTTGAGGTATTAAAGAATAACACACGTGGACCTCCAGCAAGCAAAAATGTGGTTACAAGTAGGTGGACCTCTCTTACAGCTTTCATTAATTCAATTTATTTTAGGGTTTTTTTTTTTGTTTGTTTTTTCCTTTCTGAATTATAAAAATTTGTAACCTACTGGGGCACGTAACATGGCCTAAGCCTTTGGGTGTCCTCTAGGTTCTCTGGATTCTTTCTGTATATAGTGCTTTGAGATGCACTGGTAAACCATTCTAGCCTCATGCCCAGGGTTCCTGATTTGGCAATTCTTGGAATTTATGTCATCCTATAAATTCACAATAATCCAATAATCTTTCAATTAAATGCTAAACGTTTTTTCAAAGTCTTCCAGAAAAATCGAACATGTCTTCTGTCAAAGGATCTATCCTAAACTTGTATAACTTGAGCATGGCTGGAAACTCTTTTAGTGATACTTTGGAATATGCTCCTTTTCCTACTTGTGATTTTTGCTAAGCTTGTAAAATGCTATGCTTGCATTGCGGTAATCCTTTTTTAATGTTACTGCTACCAGCCAGTTAACCATTGGTAGCATATTATTTCAAGATAAAATTTCAGGAAAGTGCCTCAAAGACTTTAAAAAAAAGCTTACAGGAGCAAAATTAATTAAATACAACAGTAGCTCCATTCATAGGCTATAATAAAGAGGGCTACAGAGTGCTTATATGATACCAGGTGAACAAATGTTCCAGTGTGCCTCTCGCTTAATTTTGAGATATGTGCCAGTAAGCAGCCTGATAGACAGGAAACACTGATTTTTATAGAGAAGGTGCTACCTCCTTCTATTCAAGTGGCTTGAGAAGCTTTTTTCCCATGAGAGCTTTGCTCCAAGCTGAAATGCTGATTTTCTGTTTTCAATACACATGAGGGAAAAGTGACATTACCCATTTTACTACTGAGTGGCATACACTCCCATCCTGATGAGTCTTCACTTTATTTGAATACACAATACTGTAAAACAAATTTACATAATTAATTTGAGACTTTATACCCGCTTGAAGCAAAACAATTTTCAATGCAAAACATGTTAATCATTTTCTCTAAGCATCAGTTAGACAAATATCTGACTGGCTTTGATTTATATAACTCTTCCTCCATAGTGATTGATGCTCCTAGCCAGGTGGATGTCCGGGATGTAACAGACAGTACTGCTCTGATCACCTGGTTTCAGCCCATAGCTCAGGTGGACAGCATCACCATGTCCTATGGCCCAATCACTGGCTCCGCAGACAGCCATAAAGTGGAACTGTCATCAGTCGAGACTCAGTACCACCTGGCTGAACTCTTTCCTGACATGGAGTACAGTGTGTCACTCATGGCCCGCCGAGGGGAAATGACCAGCGTGCCTGTTTATGAGACCTTCACCACCGGTAAAAGCATTATTCTCTTTCTCATATGACAATTATTAGCAAAATAATAGCCAAGCTAATCATGGTTACATCATGATTAAATGCTGCATTCAAAGTTATTACAACAATTAGGAAGTTGCTAGAAAACTCATATGTAACATGATGTAAACATTCTCCAGACCTGGATGCACCTACAAACCTGCGAGCGATTGATCAGACAGACGAGAGCATCACATTGGAGTGGACAAACAGCCAAGCCAACATTCCCAGCTACCGCATCAAATACGGACCACTGTCAGGAGGGGAACATGGGGAGCTTACATTTCCTAAAGGCCCACAGGACATCACTCAAGCCAAAATTTCAGGTAAGAATCAAACAATTATATTGTGTGTGCAAAAAATGTAAGAATTCTGAAAACAATAGCAGTAAATGAATGTTTAAATGCATTTAAATAAGCATTTTAACATATTTCCTTGCACAAAGGCCCATCTTTATATTTAAATATCAAGTACAAAATAAAAAAAATGTAATATGGGTAATAGTGTGTGCCTCAGTCAGAAAATTATACACGGTCAATGTTTTCCATCCTATTACTATTAAGCACATTGTTTAGAGCCATAATGTAAGACCATATGTTTCTGTGCAGTAGGATAAGCTAAGATAGTATAACTTTTAATGTGTAATAGATTCTTTGTCTGGTTGGGTTTATTGTCCCTGGGTGGCCTGTGTCCTATGTAAGACTATGAGTCTATTTTAAAAGCTGAGCATGTTGCTTGCACGCACACACACACACACACACACACACACACACACACACACACACACACACACACACTTCACTAGTAACTCATCTTTTTACATGGTTATTATCTGTAATTGCCGTCATGCTTGTGATTTTATTGGTAATAAGTGATTCCACTGTTTTAGGTGTAATTTCATGCTGAAAGCCTCTTGAGTACTGACCCTTTATAGGGGCCAATGGGTTCAGTAATAAGGATACATACAGAAATTTGGGCTTGAGCCTTTTATCATTTTCAAGAGCCTCTTGGAAGACAGTTAATTCTGCTTTTAGTTCTGAGTAAAAGCCTTTACGCTGTGGCTACTGGATAGACCATGACATTAAAACAGCTCAAATTGAAAATGACCAATGTCCATTATTGAGAAAATTGTCTCATAATGGACAGACTGATCGGTCAAAATACCCCCACAGAGATTTTTTCCTTCTGTTCCGATGAAGTAGATTCTTAACAACTACATAGGAACGTATTTATCAAATTCTTTTTGTAGGTCTCAGACCTGGAACAGAATATGGCATGGGAGTGACTGCAATCAAAGACGAGAAGGAAAGCGCTCCATCCACCACCAATGCTGTCACTGGTGAGATACCCCTATATGATTAAAAATCAGAAAAACAGATTTATCTTACAAGAAAATTTACTTGGCAATTGCTCTTACAATACAGGATAAACTGAAAGGAACAATGTGAAATATACAGTTACAGGACAGAGAATAGCACTATATATACACGGACCAGGCATATCATTATGACATTAGAAAATTATGATATTCAAACACTATGACAGGTGAAGTCAATAACACTGATTATCTCTTTATCATGGTACCTGTAAGTGGGTGAGATATATTAGGTAGCAAGTAAACAAAGTCCTCAAAGTTGATGTGTTAGAAGCAGGAAAAATTACGACTAGGTCAGAGCATCTCCAAAACTGCAGCTCTTGTGGCCTGTTCCCAGTCTGTAGTGGGCAATATTAGGTAGGTGGTCATATTGTAATGCCTGATATGTATTTATTTACATTTTCGAATACAGGGCTTGCAATACATTCCTTTTTACATGTAAAACATGTCAAATCTGAGTTCCCTCAGGAACGTATTAAGTGGTGGACCGCAAGTTTGTTTAGTCTCCACCTTGCACTTAAAATGCATTTTTTTATTTAGATTATTAAACACACAGCAATGCCAGGGGTATAAAGAGTCATTAGTGTTAGCCCAATGTCACTGTGGATACTCACACCATACCGCAAATAAGATCTGAATCCATAGAGAATCCATAGACCTAGCGTTAGCAGCTAGCCACTTCCTGGAAGGAATGAATTAATTTGTTAAAGTATACTAAAATATGTAGGATAGTTAAGTAGAACAAAACATTAGAAAATTTAATATTTAATATAAAACTGCATTAATAAAAAATGACCAGCAGTTTTATGTTCTGCATTTTGCATATAATGTGTATACTATTTTTATTGCTCCAAATATTAATATCTCTCAACTGTAATTGTCAGTTTCTAAAGATGAAAAGAATGAACTCTGAACATTATGAGACTTCTATTAGTAACTGTATTTGTTGACACTATATTGACAGACAAACTGTATTCACATCTATTTTATACGATAAATAATGTATTATGCTACAACGGCTTATACAGGAAAACATGTCAAAATGTATAATATATGTAGTAAAGTATGACAACTTTATCAAATAATCTGACAAAACTACAGTTTTCTGACATTATTCACTTCACCCCTTGTCACACATGAAATTCCAGTGCCAGTGCAGGTCTTCACTATATACATTAATTAAATGAAACTCACCCTCTCTGTCAGACCTTGATGCTCCTAAAGATCTGGAGGTGAGCGAGACCACAGAAACCACAATGGTGCTGATTTGGAGAAGACCTGTGGCTAAGATAGATGTCTACAAGCTGGTGTTTGTGTCCGCTGATGGCCGCAGGGCTGAGTTTGAAGTCCCAGGTAGTGCCAGCACCTACATACTGAAGAACCTCAACCCTGGCATGCTGTACACCATCACCCTGACTGCAGAGCGAGGAAGGAAGATGAGCACACCTGCCAGCATTCAGGCATCTACAGGTCAGTTCAACACAACTTACAGTTTTTCTTGGTGCACTGTGATAATTAATGCCTTATGCTTGTCTAAAATTTGCTGATAAAGAGAAATAATTGTTGAAACAAAAGTTGGATTCTGCATAAAACTCAACCACAGGCTTGAGTTTTTTTCTAAAGACAAATTTGTGTGTTTTGTAATGTTAATCATGCATGGAAGCCAAAATGAGGACTGAATTATCTTCATTTTTTCGAAAGTATGAGTATTTATTTTGGAGTGGGATGGTTTCAATTTAGTGCTGTGTATAAAATTTAATTTGAGGTTCCCTCTGTTTTCTGGCCTCTTGGCCAGGGAGATTTTTTTCATTCTATACAATGTGCCTCCAGGCATTGAAGCCAAGCTCAGGAATGAATTGAATTCATTGTATGCTCCAACTTTACATCCTGTGCGAGTTCCTTTTCAGCAGCAACATGTGGAATTATTTGACTTCTTAAAGCAACAAGAGGAAGACAAATTCAGATGATTATGGCTTTTGTTTAAGGTTCTGTGGTTAAAGTGTTGCTTATACTTCTAAACCGTATATTTCATCCTGTTAAATGCCTCTTGTGTAACAGGACAGTGTTTATTTTGGAAGGGGGGGTGAACTTTATATAGTGAGAGAGAAAAGCAAATATGGCAAAGCATAAAAGGAAAATCAGTAGAAACAGATGCCATAAATATTTTGCTGTGCATTTTAATGGTCTGCAAGTTGAATATAAGTATTATTTTTTTTGGACCTTAAGACAAGATTGGACTAAATTTAGGTGAATGAATATGGAAGAGGCACCCACACAAACACACAAACAAGGACTCACAAGCACACACACACATACCCACAGCTCATTCATGTGATAATTGTCAAAATGAGGCCACTCCTCTCTGGTTTTGTGTGATTTGACCAGGATAAAATGAGGGGTGGGATAATAAATAGGCCCCACGCTGAGGCAACTGTTAAAACATTGTCTCCGAAATCAGCAGTGCTATAATCCCACGGATTAATTTCTGCTGTCATTATCAGCCTCAGACATGAAGTACAAACATGGAGCATAACACTCACCACAGGCCCATTAAAGGATGAGAGACGGCAGCGTGTGATGAAGGGAATCCTCTTGATTTAGGCGTCTTTTTTTTCTGAAAGACACACATTGAGTACACTGACAGGATTACAAGAATCACTTGGGACCAATATAGTGCTATCATTATGGACCAGTATACCCTGAGCGAGCATCTCAAGGCAGTTTAATAGAACCTGATTACCAGAATAATGTTATTCATGAGGGAAAATGAACAGTGATCTTTTACAGGGGATTTGCAAGGTGTGTCTCAAGATGCTTGGCTGACTCTGATGTGCGAGTCAGAAAATCACTTTTGTCTGCATGAAGGTCGAACATAGAGCTCAGCATACACTACATGACCTTTCAAGCTAAAACAAATTTTAGAAAATTACTAATATTATCCATACTAGTAGTTCAGGCAAGGATGAAGGCAAGAATTTTATATTAATGAACGTTTAAGGCTTAGCACTTTTTTACCTTCTCAATCCACTAGACGACTGAGAATCTGATCGAACTACAGACATAGAAATAAATTTTTATTATACAGTATATAAGAAAATAAACACTCCATTGCATGCTGTGATAGGAACATAATCAGTAAGTGAGTGCAAATGTGGCTTGATGCCAGGTAGAGTCACTGCCACTGCTCCAAAATGTTTTATTTTTATGAATATATTTTAATTTACAATCCTATTTAATAAGATAATATATACCTTTATTTGTCCCACAGTGGGGAAATTTCTTAATGCAGTGGCGGGAAGTTATTTTCTGCTTCCGCTTATGTTACAGAAGTTACTGACCACACACTAATAAACCAAATAAAACTGAAAACTCAAAAGTCCTCTGATACAAACAAATGGCAAAAATAGCAAAAATCTTACTGTTATGATGCCAGGAACACCTTCCATAAATATTACAAATATTTACCTTTCCTTACAAAAACCATCACCATATTTAGCAAAACAATAAAATATTGTTTCTTTTTATTTTCAGTAAAAAGAATGAATTCAAATTAGAGCATTTAGATATTCCTGTCATTTGGATTATAGACTGAACTACTATCAGAGCTGCTGTAATAGAAAATGAATTACTTTTTGACCAATCAGTAAAAAATTACATATATTTTTTTTAATGATTAAAATGCCAAATTTTGTGAAATGATTTGGTATAACGCCCTGTAGTGTATGCCTGGGTTGAGTTACGACTGAATGCATGAATGTTTTGACCGATTGTGTACCAGCATGGGAATGATTAATAGTTCTGATCCTCTAATGCCTCTAATTGACAGTGTTAAATTTTCCCAGCAATGTTAGTTTTAAATTCTCATGCCTGGGAACTGGGAAAGTCTTTCACTTCATTCTCTTTGTCTTTCACTCAAATCACCAGTACGCTTGTGTCCACTTGATTGTGCATTAAGAGGATAATGGCAGCCTATGGTGCATCTCCAAGCTCTTTGCTCCCATCTCTTCATGAATGCTGATGGGGCGCAAGGATATTCAATTATGGGTTGCGCTTCCCTGCATGGCTTCCTGCTTTATTTGAAGCAATTTGCGTACTTCTGCATAAGCAGACTACGCAGAACCTTCAAAAAATTAATGGCTTCATTCGAGGCCATTAATACCAAAGCGAGCCGCAGTCAGGTGCATGTTTTTTTATTAATGAGGCTCCAAACAAAAGGATGATTGTGCAAACAAGGCTGTTTATTATTGCAGCAGGCATCATATGTCAATCTTTCATTGCATGGGCATATGTTTGTTTTGCATGGAACAGATGGAAAGGAACTGAATATCCACAGAGACAGATGTGTGCTATGTGTTGTTTACAGAGGAAATGGGCTTTTTCCATTAAACATTTAACATAGTTGGTTAACATGTTGTTGATGTGTTAAAAAAATGGGTTTCCAAAATTCTTCACCACTACAGAATTTCCACTGCTAACTGAAACTACAGGTGAGAGAGAAGTGGTTCACAGTCCTAGCACTGGAGAACCCAAGTTTTTTGAATCACTAATTTATAGTCATGAAAATTTTTTTAAATGAAAACCTAAAGTATACTAACTGCTTTCTGGACATGCCACATGAAAGAAGACTAGAACTCTATCTTTACACCAAGATCTCTTCTAAAAACAGCTCTGGTCATCATCCTAATGCTGCACTGTTGCACTCGTTTTCCGCTGCCTGTTGCTTAATCTCTTCTGTTTATCATCCAGACAATGAAAAGCCCCTGGCGGGCAACATCACCATCTCTGCAGTTTCCTGGGATGGCTTCAATATATCCTGGGAGCTGAAGAGGGGCGAGCTTGATGGCTTTCTGATCGAGGTGGCTGACCCCGATGGTCTCTCTGAGGGCCAGAACCACACTCTGTCAGGGCAGGAGTACAGCTTGGCTATTATTAATCTGTCTCCTAGCACTTTTTACAGGGTCACACTGTATGGCCTGTACAGGGGAGATCTCTTAGAGCCAGTGTTTGGGGAGGCTTTTACAGGTACAGCCCGTTCGACCCATACTGGTGCTTCGGCTCTTCTATGAAAAATCTAACATGCTCTTAGGAAACAGCTCTGATTGAATACTAACGATGTTCATTACACATTGAAGGTGTTTCTAACAACTAACATTCTTTCTTATAGCTATTTGTCTACTAATTTAATCTTCTTTCAGGGTGCAAAACCACTCCTTTAAACAGGTATTAACACCTTTTTTCTTTTAGTGCATGATGTACGACTTTCTACCCGAACATGCTATTACTCCACTCTTTGATGTACACATTAGCCCTGTAAACTGTGAGCAGTCTTTTTTATGTCAGCGCCGCTTTTTGTAGATCCCGTGCTAACATTGTAAAGCTTCAGACCACATTTTCCTGCCAATTACGTGTTCCAGCATGCTGATATTCAGAGCACACCTGCAGTAGAGTAAAATAGAGCCCTGCACGTTCTGCTTTGTCTAATCACAGACAAAGCCTGCAGGTGCAACACACTGACCTCCCTCTATGATCAGAGCCTTATTTATGCTTACCAGCCAAAGAAAAGTCAAGTGAATAATACCCTTTTATTTTTAACCACCCATAATATACAATGCATATGCTAAGCATGCCAGTGAGCTGTCGTTTTTACGGTTAGAAAAACACCGCCTTCCAAAGACAGGGGATTAAAATATTCTTAGTCACTGAGCTGTAATACCGCCACTGCCCACAATAGTACTGCTGCTCGTTATTAGCTCCAAATCGCAGTTAGGCCTTTGCTTAATATCTCGTCGAATAAAGATGCCGACTGGGCAGAAGCAGTTTGCCAGGGAAGTGATCCTAAGGAGTTTTTGTCACTCCTTTTGAAAGATCTCGTCAGTATGCAGACCCGATTTTCGAACTCTGCAGCGGTCTTCATTCTGAAGCACCACTTTCACACATTTTCTTGGCATTTATCAGGCAAGTGCTGCAGTTGTAGTAGATACTTGAGCATACTTGCTAATAGGTAAAATTCTTTTTAAAAAAGGCAGACTGCATACTAAAAAAGCCATCTTTTTGTATTCCTACATATATGTTTTGAAAATGGATTTCACATCTAAAACAGTAAAGCTTGGGATTAAGGCTAACCAAAAGATACTGTACATATCCTTCTATTAGCTCACAAGAATCACTTATATCTAAATGCCAAAGCCTGTCAGGTTACTGAGCTGAGCATTCCTTTCAGTTGCATGACCTTCTCTTTTCTTCAGGTTAGCTGGCGCCTTGTTCCTCCTGCACAAACAGATGGCTCTTTGTCCCAGCCGAAAGACTTAAAGAGACCAGTCTGATAAAATGTGATCTGGAGTTACCACTTTCGCACTCTCACAACGCCTACAAACAGCACCCCCCGTCTCTAATACTCCTTCTGACAAACCCTCCAGCTAGCACTATGCTAATGAAGACTGACGGCACCACAGGATCTGTCCTCGCTCCAGTTCATTTCCAACCACTTGTCCTCTTCAAAAGCAAAAAAATAGTGAACCTCATGTCAGCCCAGGCTTGAGAGAGAGAGAGAGAGAGAGAGAGAGAGAGAGAGAGCAAAGAGGTTTTATATGGTCAACAGTTCTAAGGCGCTTCCTTTAAATTTAGTGACCATTAGAGTCAAAGCAACTACTGGATAATGGAGTCACTTCAGTATTTGCAACTGTAGGTTTAGCATGCTCCTATTTTATCCAGCCTATCTTTTAAAGCTAATCAACCTCTTGTACTTTCATCATAAAAGTATAAGTATTGCAAATCATTTATTTTATATTAAATATAAAATTATTTATTTGCTTTTAAAACACTGCAGCTCTCAGACTTACCACTCTTAAAGAGTGAATAAGTCTTACCAGTATATCAGTCCATGCATAGAAAATGGTTGCTACATCATATTCCATGTGGTAAAGAGTCTGGGTGATTTAAGCAGAAACTGATGGCCAAGCTTAGTGGTAGTAATTCCACAATGTAAAGATGGAGAAAGCAGGGGAATTAGAGACACACTGTGAATATTATATTGGCAAGAACAAAATTCTTAGCTGTCAACATGTTTGTTTGCTTGGTAAAGTCACCCACAGTGTTCAAAAATGTTCTTAGTATTACATACCACATAGCCACAGAAAAGTTGGGTAATATTTAATGAATTATATATTTCATAAAATATAATTTGCAGCCCAATAACATTATTGAACCTTGCCATTATTGCACAGGGAACATATTGCAGTCTCTTGGATGAAAAAATAATAGATAATGTTTAACATGGCAGATGATTTCCCCCAAGTCCCCATATAACACCCCCTTCCCAACCCCACAACCACCTCCAAATAACAACCTCTTTTTATACAAATGTGATTTTTATATTGTTATGCAGAAGCCTCTACATCAGGGGGTTGTCAAAACAATGGAAAAACATAGTCCAGATGTGTACCCAGGAAAGAATATCAATGGACTGTACCAAGTCATGTAACAGGGCCAATAAACATGAAACACACTGGCTGTTGATCGGTGACTCTAGATGTCAAAACAAGAATGAAATGACTTTATGTATCGGATCATCTCTTGTGGTATATGGAATCATAGAAATTCAACCAGACCTGAGACTAGCTACAGGGCTAATAAATCTAAATCACACATATTTTTGCCATTACATTCAAACTTTACTCTTTGCATGCTTATCTAATTGAAGAGTGTTTATTGGCGTAACATCAGAGATAGCACTGCCTATTAAAACACCTTTCCTTGACATAACAAACCTAACCTATTCCAAATAATGATTAATCCAGAAAAGCATGCATATTATTTAGTTGTGGCTTCTGGGCTAAAAAAGACCTGAGCATGTTTGGACACCACCGATGGAAGAACATCTTTATTCCTTTGTCCACCTAGAGGCTGAACCTGAGGTGGAGCACCTTTTCACCTCCAACACCAAGCCAGACGGTTTTATGCTGCAGTGGAGGGCCCCAGATGGAATCTTTGAAACGTTTATTATTAAAATCTCTGACGGATCTGGCAAGCAAATTCAGCTGAGTGTATCGGGAGACAAGAGAGAGGAAGTGATCTCTGGCCTTGATGAGAATACAGATTATGAAATTGAACTCTTTGGGACAATTGCAGGACGGAACTTCAAGCCCATTTCAGTCAAAGGTCTCACAGGTATTTGGATATGTCTTGGACAAGCAAGCCGGTGAAGTCAGTATTTCATCGCAATCTTATCATTATGTCTGTTAATGTTAGTGAAGCCATTTAGAGCAAATACTAACCTGAGCTGAGTTTCCCAAAAGCATCACAACACAAAAAAGGACTGTTGAATGTTATGATGACAGTTACGACAATGCTTTTGGGAAGCAGGGGCCTGTTCTTAGAAATAATAGTGAATCACTTACAGTATTTCACAGAGACAGTTTCAACTTTTCATTCTTTTTTGTATGTCTTGTCTGTTTTTTGTCCAGAGTAACTAAATTACCAAAATCTATTCTTAAAATATAACCTCTTAAAAAGGGAGAATTGCATGTGATTCTAAAGATTTGCTAAGTAAATCTATATTTACTTAAATTTTCTTTTGCTTCTACACTTTCTTCTTCTTTTGTATGTGGCATCTTTCACCAATTGTCCAGTCACAGGGTTTGCCCATTGGACAGAGCAATTGGGTCTGTGTTTTTAGTGAATATGTGTCTGTCTTTGGTTGTCTGGCTCTGTCCCAGGGGGCCTCTCTTCCCTCTTGAGTCTGACGTTGGCATGTTGCACCATTGTACTCATGTAATGGGGGCAAGTTAATCTCCCCATGTCTGTCACGCAAGATTCTGCAGGCCGACATTGAAAAATGGCCAAAGGCTTGAGCTCTTTTTTATTCATTTGTCGCAAAGTTGTCTTTCTATATGCTTTACTAACTTTCATATGCCTCATATTTTTATCTTCATTTTCTAAAATGTCATTTTTTTAAAAGCCTTCTGTTCACTGGATTAGGTTCATCTTGGACTGGCATCAATAACACTTATCCAGTTTGTGTTCACACAGTCTCTAACGCTTTGTATTTGCTCTGCTTGTTGTCCCATTATGTTTTGTCTCTTGCTAGGTCTGGGCAAACCAAAGGGTATTCGTTTCTCTGATGTCACTGATACCACTGCCACCGTTCACTGGACTGTTCCCAGTTACCATGTCGACAGCTTCCAAATCACCTATGTGCCCACTCATGGTGGTAAGTATTGCCTTAACCAAAGGCATGTTGCCACATGGCCTTCTTTGGAGATACATATTTTATGAGGTGTGAAGTATTTTTCCATTCGAAGTTCAGTGTTGTATGGGCAGTGTAAATACTAGCAGTAGATATAATCATTATAATATAGTTTAATTCTAAATTTATGCCATTTTTGTCTTTTGTGACTTAATGAGTTATAAAGCATCCTATACTAAAGAAATGCATATTTTTTTATGATATTTTGCAGAGCAGTCTGTTTTCCAAACAGCACCTTCTGTCTGATAGTGTTGCCCTCTAGTGGTGCTCTGTATTCTATTCATTACTCTGATGTGGTCCATGGTCTTAAGTTGGTTCTGTACCCCCTCTGTAGGCAATCCCATAGTAGTCACAGTGGACGGAACTAAGTCCCAGACTGTGCTGGACAACCTGACCCCTGGGGTGGCCTACCAAGTGAGTGTAATATCAGTGAAGGGTCTGGAGCAGAGTGAGCCAGCTTCTGATATATTTATAACAGGTACACAGTTCTGTGCTGAATATTAAAGGAATACTTCACCATTTTTCAGACATACAGTGCATTCAGAAAGTATTCAGACCCCTCTTAGACTCTTTCTGTAACCTTTCCCAGATCTGTGCAGTGCAACAATCTTGTCTCTGTGGATTATTTAGAAAAAATGTATTTAAACTCACTGCAATGTAACAAAATAAAAAGAAGTGAAGGGAAACTGAATTCTTTCTCAATGCACTGTATATGAGGCATAGAAGGGTCTGGAGCAGAGTGAGCCAGCTTCTGATATATTTATAACAGGTACACAGTTCTGTGCTGAATATTAAAGGAATACTTCACCATTTTTCAGACATACAGTGCATTCAGAAAGTATTCAGACCCCTCTTAGACTCTTTCTGTAACCTTTCCCAGATCTGTGCCGTGCAGAAATCCTGTCTCTGTGGTCTACTTTGACCTCATTGCTTGTTTTTTTCTCTGATATGCATTGTGAACTGTAAGGCTATCTATAATGAGGTGTGGCTTTCCAAATCATGTTATACTCATTATCCAAACATACCCACAGGTGGACTTTAATCAAGGTGTAGAAACGTTCAGCAACGATCAAGTGAAAAGGGAGGCACCTGAGCTAATTTTCAAGTGTCAATATTTCAGTTTTTTATTATTGAAAAATTACAGACATTTCCAGAATTCTGTTTTCACTTCATCATTATGGGGTACTGATTGTGGATTAATGGAAAGAAAATTTATTCAAACACACTGCAATGTAACAAAATAAAAAGAAGTAAAGGGGATCTGAATTTTTTTTCAATGCACTGTGAATGAGGCATATATACAATATTACAGAGTCTTTGTTCTAGTTGTTGTCTCATTTTGTGATGTATCTTGCAAGGTCTGGGCAAACCAAAGGGTATTCGTGTTTCTGATATCACTGAAACCTCTGCCACTGTACTCTGGACTGTTCCCGGTTACCATGTCGACAGCTTCCAAATCACCTATGTGCCCACTCATGGTGGTAAGTATTGCCTCAACCATAGGCATGTCACCACATGGCCTTTTTGGAGGTACATATTTTATGAGGTGTTAATTATTTTTCCATTCAAAGTTGAGTCTGGGATGGGCAGTGCAGATACTAGCAGTGGATATACCGTATTTTTCAGACTATAAGCCGCTACCTTTTTCCCACGTTTTGAACCCCGCGGCTTAAACAACGAAGCAGCTTATTTATAAATTTTACCTGGGTTTTTTACCGGTTTCACAAAATTCAAGCCATAAAACGAAACCCCATAACATTAGACCAATTAAATTTCCAAATGGAAACGAAAAAACACACCTCACCTATGTTCTGAGCTGCAGGGCTTCGGGAGAAAAAACTTTCACCGATTGAGATTTTTAATGCACGACGATGCCAAAAGATAAACTGCAAAGAGAAATAGTTGTGAAAGAAAGGAGGAAGACGGTGAACAATGACTTTCTTGGTAGCTACTGTTAAGATACAAGCTGTTGTAGCGCGTTGAGTCTGGGTGAAGGGAGAGTTTACTATCTCCAGTTGCAACAGAAATCATATAAGCACAGAGAAGTTTCCAAAACTTGTGCTTTTTTATTTTTCTTGGCAACAGCATTACAGGTTAGTCAAAAAAACGTAGAAATGAGCATCAGAAAATAATAAGGACATATTCCTCGGTCTTACACACACGCAGTAAAAGCGGAAAAATTAGGCAGCAGGCTATTTCCAAAATACCGCTATGCTTCTAAAGGAAGCGCAACATATTTCACCCGTTACACCGTGTAACAGACACTGTCTTTTGTTAAAGCCTGTGTTAAGTTCATTAGTTTCAATGTAGACACCTGTGGCTTATAGACAGGTGCGGCTTAATTCTTTGTCAAATTCAGTGGGTGCAGCTTATATATGGGTGCGCTTTATAGTCCGGAAATTACGGTGATCATTATAATATAATTTAATTCCATCCAATTTATATTTCTAACAAGTTAAGCAATTCTTCATTTATGTCACCTTTTGTCTTTTTTGACTTATAAAGCATCCTATACTAAAGAAAATCATCATCATATTTTTTGATGATATTTTGCAGAGCAGTCTGTTTTCCAAACAGCACCTTCTGTCTGATAGTGTTGCCCTCTAGTGGTGCTCTGTATTCTATTCATTACTCTGATGCGGTCCATGGTCTTAATTTGGTTCTGTACCCCCTCTGTAGGCATTCCCAAAGCAGTCACAGTGGACGGAACTAAGTCCCAGACTGTGCTGGACAACTTGACCCCTGGGGTGGCTTACCAAGTGAGTGTAATATCAGTGAAGGGTCTGGAGCAGAGTGAGCCGGCTTCTGATATATTTATAACAGGTACACAGTTCTGTGCTGAATATTAAAGGAATTCTTCACCATTTTTCAGACAAACAGTGCATTCAGAAAGTATTCAGACCCCTCTTAGACTGAATTCTTTCTCAATGCACTGTATATGAGGCATATATACAATTATCACAGAGTCCTTGCTCTAGTTGTTGTCTCATTTTGGATTGTATCTTGCAAGGTCTGGGCAAACCAAAGGGTATTCGTGTTTCTGATATCACTGAAACCTCTGCCACTGTACACTGGACTGTTCCCAGTTACCATGTCGACAGCTTCCAAATCACCTATGTGCCCACTCTTGAAGGTAAGTATTGCCTCAACCATAGGCATGTCGCCACATGGCCTTCTTTGGAGATACATATTTTATGAGGTGTTAAGTATTTTTCCATTCGAAGTTGAGTGTGGTATGGGCAGTGTAAGTACTAGCAGTAAATAAAATCATTATAATAAAATTTAATCCAATCCAATTTATATTTCTAACAAGCTAAGCAGTTCTTCATTCATGTCATTTTTTGTCTTTTTTGACTTAATGACTTATAAAGCATCCTATACTGAAGAAAATCATCATATTTTGAGATGATATTTGGCAGAGGAGTCTGTTTTCCAAACAGCACCTTCTGTCTGATAGTGTTGCCCTCTAGTGGTGCTCTGTATTCTATTCATTACTCTGATGCGGTCCATGGTCTTAAGTTGGTTCTGTACCCCCTCTGTAGGCATTCCCAAAGTAGTCACAGTGGACGGAACTAAGTCCCAGACTGTGCTGGACAACCTGACCCCTGGGGTGGCTTACCAAGTGAGTGTAATATCAGTGAAGGGTCTGGAGCAGAGTGAGCCAGCTTCTGATATATTTATAACAGGTACACTGTTCTGTGCTGAATATTAAAGGAATACTTCACCATTTTTCAGACATACAGTGCATTCAGAAAGTATTCAGACCCCTCTTAGACTCCTTCTGTAACCTTTCCCAGATCTGTGCAGTGCAACAATCCTGTCTCTGTGGATTATTTAGAAAAAAATTGATTTAAACTCACTGCAATGTAACAAAATAAAAACAAGTGAAGGGAAACTGAATTCTTTCTCAATGCACTGTATATGAGGCATACATACAATTATTACAGAGTCCTTGCTCTAGTTGTTGTCTCATTTTGTGATGTATCTTGCAAGGTCTGGGCAAACCAAAGGGTATTCGTGTTTCTGATATCACTGAAACCTCTGCCACTGTACACTGGACTGTTCCCATTTACCATGTCGACAGCTTCCAAATCACCTATGTGCCCACTCTTGAAGGTAAGTATTGCCTCAACCAAAGGCATGTCGCCACATGGCCTACTTTGGAGATATATATTTTATGAGGTGTTAAGTATTTTTCCATTCGAAGTTGAGTCTGGGATGGGCAGTGTAAGTACTAGCAGTATATATAATCATTATCATATAATTTAATCCAATCCAATTTATATTTCTAAGAAGCTGAGCAGTTCTTAATTTATGTCATTTCTTGTCTTTTTGACTTAATGAATTATAAAGCATCCTATACTAAAGGAAATCATCATCATATTTTTTTATGATATTTTGCAGAGCAGTCTGTTTTTCAAACAGCACCTTCTGTCTGATAGTGTTGCCCTCTAGTGGTGCTCTGTGTTCTATTCATTAATCTGATGAGGTCCATGGTCTTAAGTTGGTTCTGTTCCCCCTCTGTAGGCAATCCCAAAGCAGTCACAGTGGACGGAACTAAGTCCCAGACTGTGCTGGACAACCTGACCCCTGGGGTGGCTTACCAAGTGAGTGTAATATCAGTGAAGGGTCTGGAGCAGAGTGAGCCAGCTTCTGATATATTTATAACAGGTACACAGTTCTGTGCTGAATATTAAATTAATTCTTCACCATTTTTCAGACATACAGTGCATTCAGAAAGTATTCAGACCCCTCTTAGACTCTTTCTTAGACTCTTTCTGTAACCTTTCCCAGATCTGTGCAGTGCAACAATCCTGTCTCTGTGGTCTTCTTTGACCTTATTGCTGTTTTTTTCCTCTGATATGCATTGTGAACTGTAAGGCCATCTATAGAGCAGGGTGTGGTTTTCCAAATCATATTTACTCATTATCCAAACTTTTCCACAGGTGGACTTTAATTAAGGTCTAGAAACATTTCTTCAACGATCAAGTGAAAAGGGGGGCACCTGAGCTAATTTTCAAGTGTCAATATTTCATGTTTTTTCATAATTGAAAAATTACAGACATATTCAGAATTCTGTTTTCACTTCACTTTCACTGTTTTCAAAATTTGAACACACTGCAATGTAACAAAAAAAAGTGGAAGGGTTCTGAATTCTTTCTCAATGCACTGTTTATGAGGCATATATGCAATTATTACAGAGTCTTTGCTCTAGTTGTTGTCTCATTTTGTGTTGTATCTTGCAAGGTCTGGGCAAACCGAAGGGTATTCGTGTTTCTGATATCACTGAAACCTCTGCCACTGTACACTGGACTGTCCCACATTACCACATTGACGGTTATCGAGTCACCTATGTGCCAGTTCATGATGGTAAGTGTTGCTAATATCATTACACATTTTTAATTATTGACAACTTTTTACACAATCCACAGTGGAGATTTATGTTTTGTACTGTGTTAATTGCTTTTTCATCTAGTATAGTTTGGACATAATAAATGTAGGTAAATTCTCCCATTTAAGTAGCCTCTAAGCTTATGTCTCATATGTGCTGCAATACATTTTTTGATACAATATATTCATTCATTGAATGGAATATCAGTGCTTGATTGGTCTTTCCTGGACTTGATGATGCTGATTTATAAAGTACATTCTATACTTGTTTCCAAACATTTGAAAGCCCTTCACTAAATTACAGATTTTGTAACAGCTTCTTCTGTAGCCGTTCAAAACACATTTGATTCTAAGATATTCTTGAGCTCAACTCACATATACTTTACTATTGACTCACAACTGTGCTGGTGTAGAAGCCAACTATTTGCTAGAATCCATTCTTACATCACATCCTACCTGTAAAATTGTCTCATTACATCTCATGTGTCATTGGCTGCCAAATGGACCCAAAGAAGAATAAATCCTAAGCACTACCTATTATTTTAAAATCCTGGTTCATTTTGTATAATCCTACCTTTGGTAATTGTGGCAAAATAATTTGTTTTAATTTGATCCGACTACAAATCCCTCTGTATCATGCATTGTACTTTGGTGCCATTCTTGTGTCAGCTAAAGTTTATTGCAGGCACTTATTGTCATTTATTGGTTGTGCTTTGCCTTTCTGTCCAGCATACAGGTAGTTTAATTTGAAAGATTTTTGGGTCTTTCAGATATTGCACTTACTTCTACAATTCTTCTTAGCTGGCTTTTTGGAGAAATGTCTTGAATAGTGGAAATGTTGAGCTGGAAGCACTATAATATATTTTTTATAACCCTTCTCTACTTTGTAGACATCAAATCGACTTTATTTTCAGATGCTGTCATTTGCCTATAGAAGCAAAAGGCTGTAAAGTTTAAAGCACAAGGTTTGAAGTGTCAAAGAATTTGATGCGCTCTAGAATTGCCATTCCTAATGAACATTCATAAATTCATAATCATAAAAATCAAGACAAACCTTTACCTGCTGAATGAGCCACAATGAGTTAATGCGTTTTAAGACTGCACAACCCACAGGAACTATTGCGCATGAGAAAATTTCAAATAAATCGTATTTAAATATATTGTTACATAGTTTGCTGCAGATGTTGTGTTGACTTATTTCAATCAAAACATTATACATGTCATTTTCCAAAAACTTTTGCCCACAAGACAAAATATTACTTTTCCATAAAAGTAAAAAAAAAGTCTTTCTAAAAGTCTAGAAGTTGCACAATGTGTTCTTTGGCATGAAAATGATCTGCTCAGGTATTTCGTTCATTCAGCATGTTAATGGATGCAATCCATCAGACTACCGGTAGTCTGTTTTAAAGATCAGTGCCTTCTGTCTGATTGTGCTGCCGTCTTGTGGTGCTTTGTATCGTATGCATGCCTCTGGTACACTCCATAGACAAAATTGCTTATGTACCCCCACTGCAGGCATTCCCATAACAGTTACTGTGGATGGAAGTGAGTCCCAGACTGTGCTACCAAACCTGACACCGGGGGTCACCTACCAAGTAAAGGTCATATCAGTTAAGGGTACGGAGGAGAGTGCACCAGCGTCTGAAAGATTTACAACAGGTACAATTTACTAATACACACATAAATAAATATACGTTAGACTGGAAAACAAACAGATACTCCACTTAATGATTGTACTTTTAGGTATAAACCATATGTAGAGCATATGTTTGAAGTGTGATCACAGTCTTGGCCCTGTTTGTGGTGTTGTCTCATTATGTGCTGTCTCCTGCAAGGTCTGGGTATTTTGAAGGGTATTCGCTTCACTGATGTCACCGATACCTCTTCCACTGTGCATTGGACTGTCCCCCATTACCATGTTGACAACTACAGAGTCACCTATGCACCCATTCATGGAGGTAAGTGCTTCTTCTCTCATTCTACATTCTTCTATATTTTTATTCAACCTCCAGTGAAGATTGAGCTATTTTATAATTACTTAAGTACTTCTCCATTTAAACCTTGGTGTATTGACAATGTAAACTTATTACACATAGATCTACAAGCCTGTAACTCACAAATAATTAATAACCAGTGACACAATGCTTTCTTCTATAAGCAAAGTGTCCACAATCTACCACAGTTTACAAATTGACTTCATCAATGCACAATTTATAAAGAACCTTTTATAACTGTCTTCAAAACTTAGGCAACCGTAGCCAAAGTACATATTTTGGTAAAAAAAATAAAATAAAATTGCACATAAAGCACAGTCAGTACTTAATAGCATTTCCTTTGGCAAATACCCCAGCTTGCAAAAGCTTTTTGTAGCCTAGTCTTTTTTTTTTTTTTTTATTAATTGTCACCCACTCTTACTTTCAGAATGCTTCTGGTTTTGAGATATTCTTGGGCCATATTTTTAGATGTTAGGGACAGAGGACAATACAAGTTATTCTAAAAGCTCAAGCTTGTGTTTGTTTAAATACTTCATGGTGGAGTTTGTGGTGTGTTTTAGAACATACCAGTATCTTTTCAGCTTCAGTTACTCAACAGAGTGTATCACATTTGCCCCCAGAAATTCCTAAAATATTGTGCAAATAATTCTTGTGGCACTAGCTGCCACAATACACCAAAGTATTTCTTGACTCCATCCATGATTATGATAACTAGCTGGCAAGTTTTTGCATAGTTTTTAAACTGTTATAGTTTGTTGTAGCCAAAGTGTTTCTCAAGCCAATCAGAATAGTTTACCGTCACTCATGTTTAAGCTAAACCTTTTTGCAGGCTCCAACTGTCATACAGGAGATTTGCTTATCTACATTTCTTGACCTGCCAAAATGAATCCTAATGAATCAGTAAATGTCTAATAAATGACTTAATTTTTAAGACCTCATAGCTGGGAAGTTCTCTAAGCCTTTGCACCTACAGTACAACAATTACTTTTTTGGAGTGTTTCTTTTTTATGATCATTTAATATTAAATAAGTGTACATTACATTAGCAGATAATAATCTTTTATTAAAATAATGTTTCAGAGGTTGTATCTTCTTTTAATAAAATTATTCAAATATGTAATTTATCCTAGTTTGCCATACCTTTTGCACATCCCTGTCTATAAGAAAATTGTAAAAAAAATAATAATTCATTAAATCCTGGAATTTTTCTGAAACTTCCATAGTTACACAATCAGTTTATCAAGTCAAGTCAAGAAGTCAAGAAGCTTTTAATGTCATTTCAACCATATATAGCTGACGCAGTACATGGTGAAATGAAACAACGTTCTTCCAGAACCCTGATTCTACATACAACAATAATTTGCAACCTGTTGCACACAGTGCACAGACAACACAAAACAGTTCAAAACAAAACAAAACAATGCAAAGACAACACAAGACAGTTCAAAACAACACAAACAGTGCAAGACAACAAAGGACAGTGCATGACAAAACACAAAATAGCTCCGCCAGTAAACCTGTTGTGACAAGACAAACTGAACAAAATTGACCAGTAGCCAAAATGTAAACAAAAATGTTGTGCAAAAGAGCAATATAGCAGCAGTTCAGAAAAGATGTGCAAAGAAAACATTTAAAAAGTTCATGGTAATAAATCACTTTACCGTGGGTGGTACTGAAGTCATGGGTGCGAAGTGAGTACGGGTGTGTGTTAAGTCCGGGTTGTACAGATCAGTCACACAGTTTTGTGTGTGTGTGTGTGTGTGTGTGTGTGTGTGTGTGAGTTCAGTTCAGTTCAGTTCTTTGTTGAGAAGCCTGATGGCTTGAGGAAAGAAAGAAGCCTGTGTCATTTAACCATTTTTGCCTGTCATTTAACATTTAAGGCATTTGGCAGATGCTCTTATCCAGAACAACTTACAATTATCCTATTCATACAACTTAGCAACTATTGGTTTAAGAGCTTTGTTCAGGGGCCCAGAAGTGGCAGCTTGATGTGGCGGGGATTTGAACTTATGACCGTTGGATCCAACGTGCAGTGCCTTAAGCACTTAGCTACCACCTCCCCTATTTTATCATATTAGTTTCCTTTAGTTTCCTTTAGTTTACTTTAGTATAGTTTAGTATTTTCTGTCTGATAGTGCTGCCCTCTTGTGGTGCTTTGTATCGCATACATGACTTTGATACACAGAAACATGGTCAAAAGCTGGTTCTGTACATCCTCAGCAGACAGTCCCTTAACAGTCACGGTGGACGGAGGTCAGTCCCAGACTGTGCTGCCCAACCTGACACCCGGGGTGACCTATCGAGTGAGCGTTATATCAGTAAAGGGTCTGGAGAAGAGTGAGCCAGCATCTGATACATTTACAACAGGTACAATTCACACACATACGAGTTTGTGCTGTATATTAATGCAATACACTATCATTTTCCAGCCACATGTTCATCCATGTGTGATGATCACAGAAACAATGTGCTGTTTGTTGTGTTGTTTCCTGCAAGGTCTGGGCAAACCAATGGGTATTCGCTTTTCTGACGTTACTGATAAATCTGCCACAGTCCACTGGACTATCCCTCGTTATCGCGTTGACAGCTACAAAGTCACCTACGTTCCCATTCATGAAGGTAAGTGTTTCAGCTATCATTTCACATCCTGGCTTAGTAGAAGCTTAAAAGAAATAAAATGAATAAAGAATAAAGAAATGAATTTTGAATGTATTGCTTTTTGCTTGATAAACAGTACAGTTTTTCCACATAATTCAGCTTGTTAGGAAGTTGGGGTCAGAAAGTCATGACTGTAACATTCCTGTAATACATGACCGTTTGATTAGCTGCTCAGAGCTGAGCCATCATTTCCTACTAGCAGTCAGTGCACACAACTTCCCTAATGTGACATGGCCTTATATGGAGAATTCATATTTTATGTTACATGCATCTCCAACTTAAGTACTCTACAGAATGGGCATTTTAAATGTCAGAAATAGCTCTCTAAACTCAGAACTCACAAATCAGACCGAATCCATTCGTTCTAAACCAAGTGTCCACTCACCCTATATTACTAACAAATTTTCAGTGTCATTTCTTTTAAATTTTTTTAGAATCACAGGCTATAAATGTTCTGGAATTAAACTATGTCCTCTTGGGAGTGCTCAGGTTTAAAACCAGTCAACCTGTTAATCAAGGGGATGTCCAATCTTATCTGCAAAAAGCCACTGTAGGTGCAGACTTTGAATCTGCAGCTTCTTTCTGATACTACTGCCCTCTTATGGTAAACTGCATCACATGCATGCATCTAAAACTCTCCATAAAAGCTGGTTGTGTACTGCCCCTGCAGGAAGACCCATGACAATCACAGTTGATGGTGGTGAGTCACAGACTGTGCTGCCCAACCTGACACCTGGGGTGACCTATGAAGTAAGTGTCATATCAGTAAAGGGTCTGGTGGAGAGTGAGCCAGCCTCTGATGCAGTTACAACAGGTACAGTACAACAACACACACACACACACACACACACACACACACACACACACACACACACACACACACACACACACACACACTTCTGATATGTCCTACAATTCCAAAAACATTATCTTAAAAATTAATTTTATGCACATTTTAAGTATATGGACTAGGTTTTCTGGTTTCTTATTTGCAATAGGAATGCTCATACTCTGTGTAACAGGAAAAGCCAGTTAACTACAGTTTACATTGTTCATTTGGCAATGTCATGCTTGCACATTGTTGGCATTTAGGTTTTTTTTAATAGATCTATGAGTAGAACAATGAAATGGGTGTAACTTTTCACACCCTGTGAAACTATCTACTGTTCTGTAAAAAGTGTCTGGTAGATTTTGAATAAGCACAACCTATAAATTATCTAAACATTAGGTTTATTATTTAAATGTGCACCATAATTAATTGCATCTACTCATTGGAGCTGTAAAACTTTTAGATCTTAAACTATTGATATCACCCAAATGAGGATGGGTTCCCCTTTTGAGTCTGGTTCCCTTTAATGTTTCTTCCTCATAACATCTATGGGAGTTTTTCCTTGCCACAGTTAACATGGCTGCTCATCAGAGATAAAACCACATTGTTCACCTTCCTTCAATCCTTCGATTTTGAGGTTTCAATTAAACCTGTATATTTCAAGTGACCACTTAAAAGAATAATAACTATTCAAACTTAATTATAAATATTGCCTTTTGTTTATCTGCATACAAGTTAACGATGTGATGCATCAATTTAACTAAGTGTGCATCGAAAATTACATCAAAATGCAAATACAGATATATAAATTTTAAAAATCATAAATAAAAATATAAAACAAATTTCAGATTACTAAAAAAAAAAAAAGGAAATGCACTGTGCTATGTTTTCTTTATGTTTTAGATTGAAATGATCCCAAACTTTGGAAATGTTGTTCTTTTCTTTGACCTGGACCTAGGGAAGCCCGCTTCCACCACATAAGAAAAGTTGGCCTAATTCCGCCTTTTTTCTCATAATTGCGACTTTATATCTCGTAAACATCCAACATTTCTGGTGTATCCTTGTAGACCATTTTATTTTTAATGTGTAAAGCTTTCTGGCACTGCAGAGGGGATGACGCTGCCTGAATGGCTTAAAAGAAGTAGGAATTGTGAGAAAAAAGTCGGAATCAACGGAATGATGGGATTATGCAACGGGCTTCCATATGAATCCCCATTCCTCCATTTTTCATTCTGCAGAATCTTCTGTGTTTGCCTGTGCAGAGCGCTACAGGGTTTTAGTGCGTGGTGTGTCAGTAATAATGGTCAGTGGGGAAACAAAATGCTCCATGTATAGTTAAATGGACTAAATGATGGACTAAATAATTAGAATCAATAATAATTACTCAGGGAATCATTTCAGCCCTACATAGAATATAGATTAACATGGCAGAGGTAGAGCTGCACCTTCCTGGAGATAGACCAGGAAAGGAATGTCTGGTTTTATTAAATTTTTTTTCGCACTACAAAGGCCTGTTTGTGAAAGTGCCATGCAGAAGGCACTTAAGTGAATGTGAGTGGTCCATTTGCTTTATAAACCTCAAAGTATACAAGATGTGACGTCTTAATTAATATAATATACTAAATTCTTTACCGATGCATCTCATCTCCTGTGTTGAAATGTATCTCAGACTTTTTTTGCATCTCTTTGAGTTTGTCCCTGTGGAACATTTTACCTCTTTTTTAGCATTAGACAAACCACATGGATTGGTGGCGGTCAATATCACGGATACTACAGCACTGTTGCACTGGCAGCCGACTATTGCCACAGTCGATGGATACGTGATCACCTACAGCGCAGAAACAAGTAACTGAGATTCTTTTTTTTTTTTTTATACACACAAATCATGAGCTAATTACCATGCTCTTTGTCAATAATTGAATAAGATGTTTTGTCTAGCAGAGGTAAACAAATAAAAAATAATTTATTTGCTACCATACCAAGAAAATAAAAGCATGAATATTCTGAATTTAAGTCTAAAAATAATAGCTAACATATTCTAATAATCTAAAGCAATCTAAAACAGCGTCATACATTTTTTTGCTAATGCTTTTTGTTTGTATTTATTTTGTTTTTTAAGTGCCCCCAATAACAGAACGAGTTTCTGGAAACACTGTAGAGTTTGAGATGAGTTCCCTCTACCCTGGCACTGAGTACACTGTCAAAGTCTACGCAGTGAGGGAAGCAGCCAAGAGTGCTGCCATGACTACCCAGTTTACTACTGGTAAAAAAACACACACACACACACACACACACACACACACACACACACACACTTCAAGAGTTAATAAAATTTATCTGGACCTTCTAAGGTCTTAGACTTAGGTAAACCTTATAACCCTACACAACCTTATAAAAACAACACATTATGTACCATGTGTGGTAAAAAAAAACAACAATCCTTCATAGGATTTAAGAGGCTAAGTAGCAGCATGGTGCTGCTATTTAAAAGCCCTTCATTAATTGATCATCAGCAGTGTGACTACCTCTATAAATATTTTAGCGGTTTTCTGGTCTGGAGCATGGAGGTGTGTGTTGACACCAGTGGGAGGTTATGTACCATGTGTGGTAAAAACAACAACAACCTTTTATAGGATTTAAGAGGCTAAGTAGCAGCATGGTGCTGCTATTTAAAAGCCCTTCATTAATTGATCATCAGCAGTGTGACTACCTCTATAAATATTTTAGCGGTTTTCTTGTCTGGAGCATTCAGGTGTGTGTTGACACCAGTGGGAGGTCTTTTCTGCTGGCATAAACTCTATCAGAATCACTGTCTTATGTTTTGATATAATTTTTTTTTTCCATGGATATGTTAAATTTCTATAATTCTATAATTGTCCAGTCTCTACATTTCATTGTGTTTTTCTCAGGTGCAGTGAATGTTTTTGTTGGAGTCTCTATTCAATTAGATTTTAGCAGTCACATCATGTATTGGATATCTGTAAGCAATGCAGGCTTAGTGGCATTTTTACATTCTTTGATTGGATGGTCACTCTCAATCTGCATCTGACGCAAACTGTACAAGCTAAATATTTTTGCTATAT
Source organism: Silurus asotus (assembly GCA_024362625.1). Lineage (NCBI taxonomy): Eukaryota > Metazoa > Chordata > Actinopteri > Siluriformes > Siluridae > Silurus > Silurus asotus. Next base: position 1,230,865 of record MU563244.1, read on the forward strand.
ATGATATAAGCTATATGTGTGGATTTAATAGCTTTAGTTAAAAAAAAAAAAAAATTCACATTGACTGACAGTGGAGAAGAAATTTGATTGTAGATATACTTACAAGGATCTAAAAAAAAAAAGCTGGACAAAAAAAAAAAAAAAAAAAGAAATTTTTTGGGAAAAAATTCACATTGACTGACAGTGGAGAAGAAATTTGAAGAAAAAGCTGGACTAAAAAAAAAAATTGCAGTAATTTTTTGAGGTTAATATTGATGCTTCTGCTAAAGATGATGTATGGAGACTCGTTTATTGTGTCCATTGGGTCTCTGCCTTTGACTCTGTTACATGTTTTTCTATAGTATTGATGGTTTCTATAGCTGTGGCGACATAATGATGGTATTAAGAAGTGGATTTATTCGGGTAGGACACCACTGAAGGCCTAGAGTTAAAATGCACGGCCCACCACCGATTAACACAAAGCTGAAAAGACATCAGCAATGATCTTAGAGAAGCATTTGTTACTGCCAATCAATCTGGAAAAGGTTATAAGGCCGGATTTTTTAACTATTGTGTGTCATGAACCAGTATTAGAAGGTATTTATTGATAAAGACTTCAGGGAACTTTGTAAGTCGCTCTGAATAAGATCGTCTGTTAAATGCTGTAAATGTAAATTCAACCCGGGGTCAGACTGTGCAATGCTCAGATAAATTGCAAAAACTTGATAGTTCACAGTTACCATTGTTCAGTGTGAAAGTTCATGACAATGCAATTAGAAAAAGAGTGAAAAAGTATGCCTTGTTTGGAAGAGTTGCCAGGAGAAAGCTTCTTCTGTCTTAAAAAAGAACAAGGCAGCACAGATTTGGTTTCATCTGAGCAAACCACAAGACTTGTGGAACAATACTCTTTGGACAAAAGAGACCAAATGAAGATTTTTTAATAAATCACAGCACAAAAAAACGAACGAGGCTCTGCATCGAAACGCTATGGGGCGTCAACAGAATGACTGAAAAAGAACATAATCAAGGTGTTGAAATCACCCAGTCATAGTCCAGGCCTCAACCCGACTGACCAACAGTGATTAAAGAGACTGAAAAAGTCATACAGACCATGATCACTACAAGCTGTTGATGCATTTTATTTATGTCCTGATATGTAAAACCACTGAATATAAACAGGGGGTTTATTTGATCACAACTGTATACACCAGCCAGGCATAACATTATGACATTTTAACATTATGACCAGTGAGTGTATAAGACCGATTATCTCTTCATTATGGCACCTGTAAGTGGTTGGGATATAGTAAGCAGTAAATGAACATTTCATCCTCAAAGTTGTTGTGTTAGAAGCAGGAAAAATTTTACCAGACTATATTACAATTTATCTGATTTATAAAGCTAAGCAGTTAGGGGGTTGAGGGCCTTGCTATACGGCTCAGCATTCGCAGCTTGGTTATGCTGGCATTTTAACTCATGACCTTTGAATTAGAAGACCAAAGCCACTGAATGCCATATAAAGCCACTGAAAGCATTATACTCTGTTACACTATAACCATACTCGTAACTAAAAAGGCTACCTGCTTTTTATTTGTACACATCATAAAGCATGCTACTTCATAACTAATATAAATTATTGTTTCTTCAGTTCCACAACTGAAAAGCATACAGTATGTGTTAAGCATGTAAATCTTAATCTGGTTGATGGTACTGAAGTTTTAAAGTAATGTATCTCCTTTTCTGCAGATATTGATTCCCCTGAAGATCTGGAAGCCACTAACATTCAGACAGAGACTGCCACACTGACATGGAAGGCACCACAAGCAAAAATCACTGGTTACCTGCTCACCTATGAGTCTGCTGATGGCACAGTCAGGGTCAGTGCAGCACATGTGACAAAATGCTCTTTAATTATTGATGTTTGTGATACTATGGTGCATATGTTGCTTGCATATTTTCCATGACCAAACATTAAGAATTTAGATAAATATAATAGACAAAAGGTAGGGGACACCTGACCATAAAAATTGTATGTGCCTTTGATCATCCCATTCCACATTTAATCCCCATTTGCTGTTTAAACCTTATTGAACATGGTCCACTAGATTTTGAAGTGTGCATCACGGAAACACTTGGACATTTATTTTGTTCATATGCAGCAAACTGGGTGAAGTTACAGTATGTAGATATACTTTGACCAAACAAATATATACTTTTATATATATATATATATATATATATAATATAATATATACAAATATACAAATGTTATACTTTATTTTCATTAAGAAAATTATCCCTTAGCATGAATTTCAGCTTTACACTCATGACATCTGGACAGTTTAGTTTTTCCAAACATTCAACTGAAATAATTGTGAAACTTGCCAAAGGTGTTCTTTACTAGTTAAAGTTTTCTTTATGTTCAATAGGATTTAGGTGTGGTGACTGCTCAGGCCATTCCATTACAGATAACACTCCAGTCGAAAGTTTGCTCTCTGAATAATGCATGCATAGCGTGAATATATGCTTCAGGTCATTGTCTTGTTGTTCGGTGGAGTAGTGGAGGTTAACACAGAGATGCATTAATTATGGAATGGTAGCAATTTTGAGTCCGTATTCGTTTCACCCGGAATAAGTCTCCAACCTTCCCTTCTCCAAAACAACCTCAAATCATTACGCTTCAACCTCCATGTTTGATTTTAAGTGTGAAGCAGTCTGCTAACATCTCTTCTTACATAACATGTTCACCACATTTGCACTCATCAGTCCACAGAACTTTCTTTTAGTCATTCACTGTTCAATTCTTGTGTGTTTTAACTAAGACAGGTCAGAACAACCAATAAAACCAGAAAAAACAGCAAGGCTCAAATAAATTTTGTATGATATAGACTAAGGAAAATCACACAGAGCATATAGTACAATACAGTATAGTACTTTGCATTGAGAGTCCTTTAAAACCTTAGTGATCCTGTGAAAGCAACTGAATCCAGGTGTGTGTGTGTGTGTGTGTGTGTGTGTGTGTGTGTGTGTGTGTGTGAGAGAAAGAGAGAGAGAGAGAGAGAGAGAGAGAGAGAGAGAGAGAGAGATATTAGAGGCTGTAGTCTGCCATTAAGGTTACACCTTGTCACTGGAAGTCAATGATGTCAATCTATGTTATAAGAAACTTGTAGTGTAGTCAACATTGTCTCAGAGCATTGTCTTTTAAATTATACTGTGATAATAGTTATTTCTTGACACTGACTGGTCTGCGTTGTTTCAGGAGGTCATCTTAAGCCCCACTTCCACATCATACAACATGAACCAGCTAAGCGCCTCCACTGAGTATACAGTGTACCTGAAGGCCATCTCGGGCCCCCTGAGGAGCCACATCATCTCCTCTGTTTTTACAACCAGTGAGTCCACACATGTCAAAGAATTAAGCATCATAGATCTTTATAGAAATACTGTGTGTTTCGCATCAGCTTTGTGGGTTGCTAGATCAGAAGTGCATTATTTTAAAATGAAAGCATTTGCAAAGACATGCATGCACCTGGGTTTCATAAATTTAACACGAGAGTAACATGGATCCTCAAACCTTTTTGCTGTCAGTGATCCTTTTTATTAAATTTTTTTTTTTTAAATAAACATTAATTAAATGCAAACATTAGATTCATAATTTAAATGAGTAGATAAATTGGATATATATTTATTGATGCCATAGAGCTTTTTTTTTTAACCTTTCATCATCAGAACACATTTGGTCAGACTTTTTTTTGAGGGTTGGTTTAAAACTGGTTAATTAAAGTAATTATTATTGATAATAGCTATAAAAACGTAATCATAAATATAAAAAATTTGACAGTAGTGTATTGTGATTAAAATAAAAGCCATGGGCCTTCTGGTTATTTTTCCAAACCCCTGACCTTACATTGAGTATCACTGCTTTATCTATCATGAATTGAATGAATACTACCAATACCTCTAATGAATGAAATTAATATTATTTGTTAAATATATAATTTCTCTTTTTTAGGAGGTCATACAGTAGCTAGTAGGATGTGTGTGCTATTTTGGCCATGACTTTTGCAACCCTCCTATGCATTTTGTTTGTGTATGTGGCACAGTTGGAGTTCTCTACAGACATCCGAAAGACTGCTCCCAAGCTCTGCTGAATGGAGACACCACCTCAGGCCTTTACACAATTTACCTGCGTGGTGATGAGAACCAGCCCTTGCAAGTCTACTGTGACATGACAACAGACGGAGGCGGCTGGATTGTACGTAATCAATTACCCTTCATTTATTATGTATGGAATAAACCACAACGAGGCATACTGTCACAGAAAAAATTATCAATGACGCTTCCACATGATGCAGACCAATAGGAAGTGGAGTTGCTCTTATACTATATCACAGCAGGATATTTCAATGATGATATTTTTCATTAGTTAGGAACTAATGTTTCATTAATGTTAGAAAACTGGTCCATAAACTAATGAACAATTTTCTATTTTTAGCTCATTAGGAAAAAAATTCATGTCTTTCACATTACAGAGAAATTGGAAAAATTCAAAGCTCTGAACTCAAAGGTTTTCCATGTTGGAAAGGAAGCATTAAAACTGGAGACTCCTATCATTCACCTTTTTACAGAAAACTTTACAGATGAAATGGTGCATCTACTAAAAATAATAATATATGTAAACATAAAATCTGCTATCCAATCAGAACTATCAAAAATTAGCAAATGTTTTGATCATGGTGACCAATCAGATTAGAGAATGTAACAGCACCCTGGTATAAAGCTCCACACTATGAGACAACACTGAGTGATCGCCTATGTAAATTTGTTCCCAGTCAGTCCAATTCTGCGTAATTTGCTTACTTGTACTTGGTGGTATATAGGTGGAATGTAAATCTTGGTAAATTATGCTAATTATAGTAGTGTGGGTTTAACATGCTATTTGCCTGCAGGTGTTCGTCAGGAGGCAGAGTGGTAAACTGGACTTCTTCCGTAACTGGAGGAACTACACTGCAGGATTTGGAGACATGAATGACGAATTCTGGCTTGGTACGGATCGTAGGAAAACATCTGTGCCTAATAAATACATTATTATACTGTAAATTCTTCAAATGTGTACTGGGAACTAAAGCCTGAGGCACTTACTGCAAAGTAATATAACAAAAGTTTATTCTTATAATTAATATTACTGTATCGCTCCCTTTGTGTCTAGGTCTCTCGAACCTGCATAAGATCACCTCCCTCGGTCAATACGAGTTGCGAGTGGATCTCAGAGATAAGGGCGAGCAGGCATACGCTCAGTATGACAAGTTTGCTGTGTCTGAGCCACGCGGTCGCTATAAGGTGCATGTAGGAGGCTATAGTGGCACAGCAGGTAATAAAGCCTTTGCCTAAAAAAACATTTCTATCATAGTAAAAATCTAAGCATCATCATCATCATCATTCTTTGGTTTATTGGTATTGATAAATTCATAGGCCTTTAGTCCATTTTTCCCTTTTGTTCTGACTGTATGTAATACACAGTATGTATACTTTTTATATATTATCCTGTGTCCTTTGTTTTCAATCACTTCCTGAAAGGACCGAAAAAGCATTATAGACTTCCTGTGTGCTTAATATAAATCCATTCGCATTATTATAATAAATCTTCCCTAATCCTCTTTTCTCATTTCTAGGCGATTCGATGACATACCACAACGGCCGTCCTTTCTCAACTTATGACAACGATAATGACATAGCTGTCACCAACTGTGCCCTTTCATACAAGGGAGCTTTCTGGTATAAGAACTGCCACCGTGTCAACATCATGGGACGATATGGGGACAACAGTCACAGCAAAGTATGGCACCTATCAAAGGACTTTTCTTTAAAAACAATATATACGTAATAAAACAAAATAATACAATTTGTAGTTTTTATTTACAAGTATTTAAAAGTAGTGTTGATTAATACTCCTATATGAGCAATGACATTGAAAAAAGTTATGGCCCATACACCATGTTCTAGCTCTATATTCATACATCATTATAACCTCTCATAATGACCTATATAGCTTTGTAAACCCAAAAGCTTTATAACTATATGTCCCTGAAATATAACTATTACATACATATACATATACATATACATATACATATATACATATACATATACATATATATATAAATATATATATATGGGAGGTGGTATCTCAGTGGTTAAGGCTCTGGGTTTCTAAACAAATGTTCAGGGGATCAAGCCCCTGAATTCCCAAGATGCCACTCTTGGGGCCCCTGAGCTGGGCCCTTAAACATCTATGCTCCAGGAGCACTGTAACATGCCTGTCACCAGCTTACTACATTGCTGGGATATGCATAGAGATAACAATTTCCCTGTGGGTATCAATTAATAAATTAAAATTTACATATATACTGTATGTACTCCTTTGGTCACCTTTAACTATCTTTTATCTCTAGGGTGTGAACTGGTTCCACTGGAAGGGTCATGAACACTCCATTGAGTTTGCCGAAATGAAGATCAGACCATCCAACTTCAGAAACTTTGAGGGAAGAAGAAAACGGTCGTAAAACATTACTAAAACAACGCCGTCTTTTATGACATTCTGCCCTTACTGCATCAGTCCAACCTTTTCAGCCACCAAAGCAGAAGCTTAGCCGTATCTCCCCCTTCTCTCCCTCTCTCTTTCTCTGTCTCTCGCTCTGTCTTTCTATTTCTCATTTAATAAGCCAGTTATAATTGCCATCTATAAATCCTTGTTCCAGGTTGAAGTTCACCATTGATCTTGCGTGGCGCCATTAGCTTAAGTACTGGTCCACAGCTTCACTCACACAGTCTATACATGAGAGGTTTACTCTCTCTTCCTTTCTCTTTCTCTCACACCCACACATGCATACACACCAAAGACTACAATTTGGAGTCACTGTATAACAAATCTTTCAGAAAGCACAATGGGAGGGGTGGCTTTGAAAAGCTTTTCAATTTACAAAATTTAATTATCTCTCTAAACCCCATCTGGCCATGGTAATTCAATCATTCCAAGGGTAGAATGTGTGTGTGTGTGTGTGTGCGTGTGTGTGTGTGCACGCGTGTGCGTTCGTGTGTGTGTGTGTGTGTGTGTGTGTGTGTGTGCATCTTCACTGTTTTAAGCTCACATGTTAATTGTCATCCATCCAGTGGAGAAGTTAAAACCCATCTTGTGAATATTAGCCTCGGTGTGACATGTTATTTTATCCCTGTCCTTCCACCACCATTCCAACTGACCAGACAGGAACAACAGCAGTATGTGTCACGTTTCACTGCACCGAACATACCGTACACGAGTCTCAGCATTCAGACCTAACGACACCAATCCATCATCCACATCGTCCATCCACAGTGCGGTGTGTGTGTGTTCGTTTTAAGAACCTATTGCATGCTACATTCAAATGACTGGTGCTGAATCTCTTTACTTGATCACCAAGGGTTCATTTCACAGTGGTGATTTTGCAGTGTACTGCCATTGGGACACACAACAACAGCACGTGTTTCATGTGATTTTTTTTAGCAACCACATCTGCTCTGAAGTAAAGGCAGGACCTATATCAGTGCGTCACTGATGTAAGCGAGTTCACCCAGGCCAATTATGAGTAATGATAAAGAATGAGAGTCATAAGGTTAATGTTGTGCAGCAGATAAAGACTTAAGAAAGGCCACTTTCATTTTTTTAATCAACATTGTACATTTATATAAAAAAGGTATTGTACACAAAATTAATTAATATACAGAGTCTTTTTGTCCCTCCCCCTGCCCAACATTCCTCCATTCCTCCTTCCCTCTTTTCCTCCCTGACACCTTTCCTGCAATAGACTAAACCACTGTCCTTATTAAATACCTGTGTAAATTAAAGTCTCTTGTTTGGTATTTGAGTATGATTGTTTTTTTTTTCTTAATTTTTTAATTGGGTGAACAACAGGTGTTTTTCTGTAACCCATATTACAATAAAATGGATTTTGTTTTAAAGAAAATAGTATGACAGTGATTATTCAACCTTGTTGCTTGGTTTTTGTCAACATGCAAAGCCTGCATACAAAGTATAAGGCCAGACAAACAGATACTGTTTAAAATTGGTATTTTTCAGGGATATAAAAGTAAACGAAACACCACCGCAATGTTTTCTCCATTTCTACCAATTTCTCCTGTATACTTGATGATGTGTATATGTAAACAGTGCAGTGACTAAACCATAAAATGAAAGCTATTCATATTTCTGTTTACAGTGTTCATTTAATTTGACTATATTGTGACATGTGTCTGAGGAGTCTAAGAGCATATTTTAGTCAACGGTTTAAATATTAGCCAAAGTTCGAAGTAGCAACAAACTCAAAGTTACGATTAGTTAAATATCTAGCTAAAATAACTCGAATAGCTCTGTGGTAGGAGAGGGATCTGCCCCTCTGACATCACTAAAAATAGAGACATCTGCAATCTGTTCTGCTCTGTAATAATGTTAAACTGTTAAAATCCCATCAATGCACCTTCATCTGCAGTCTCTTAGGTGGTCCACAATGATCAAATACTTTTATTTTCTTTTTTGTATTAATATAACAACTCGCTTTTACAGCATACTGTATGTACAGTTATGTACATTAATTTCTATCTATCTATCTATCTATCTATCTATCTATCTATCTATCTATCTATCTATCTATCTATCTGTCTGTCTGTCTTTCTTTGTCTCTCTTTTTATCTAAATATAGAGTACAGCCAAGAGTTTGGTGAGAACCATGTTTACTGTAAACTAATCCCCACCCCAGGAGGTGGGGCATATACACTACAGAGAGCATTACATTTTTTAAATACAGGACGAATGATCAAGAATCGAATTTTTCTGATTGAATTCTAATATATCTTATATGATTTTCCTTCTCATATAAATAAATATGATCATAATCAGTTTCATGCCTTTAAAAGTTAAACACAAAGCACTCAGTTTGATTACCGGGCCACTTAAAGCTCACATGGATCATCAGACCTGAGTCTGCCATATTGAGTGGGGCACCTCGGGGCACTGATCGAGTAGGTGTGGCCAAACGGGTCAGAGAAGGTGGCAACCAATTGACGTTTATTTTGAAGGTAAGTCCCGCCTACCTGTGGAGAAAAAAAAGTACAAAGTCAGAAGACCTGCTGTTGAGACATGGATCAGAGAGTAGCTCCTAAACACTCTCTCTCTCCATGCACGCTTAGGGCGGAAGGGTTAATAAGGAAATTCAGAGCGCAAGCGGCGGGTTAGAAAAGGTTGATTGCCTATTCGTGGTAGGTAAATGTTAAGGGAAGGCTTTGAAAGTGAGCTACAAAGCCGCACCCTGAGCTGTTTATAGACTTAGTATAAACAGAAAGAGGGATTGTTGTGTGCAAGCAGCTGATGTTGGAGAACCGCATGCAGTGGTGTCCGCCAAACGGAAGATCAGCTGCTTACTACAGTATGAAACACGGACTATTTCTGGACGCGCTACTAAACATCTGGGAAACCAGGCAAAAAAAAGTGAGTTAATATGAGCTTTGGGAAGTGTGTAGAAAGTCTTTTCAGCCACGCGCGTGCTGTTAACAGCTGGACGAGTTCGGTCCGAAATGCTGTCAAAGTCTCTGCGGTCCCGGCTGCCGAAAGTCCTCTTCCTGGCTGTGCTTATTGCTCTGTCACTGTATGTTTTTGAAAAATGGACATCCACTTTACCATCTATACCGTCTCATCCTCAACCATCCGAGGTTTACAGGCTCATCTCTCCGTCAAGTTATAAATATCTCCTCAACCAGCCTGACTTGTGCAAAAACAGGAAACCTTTTCTGGTCCTCTTGATCCCCGTGACAGGTTATGACTCTGAATCCAGGGATGCCATCAGAAAAACGTGGGGTCAAGAGAACCTGATCCCAGACTTTGACATTGCCAGGCTGTTCTTCATCGGACAATTGAAGGAACGCGACCTGAAGGTTGAGGAGGACCTTCTAAAAGAGAGTAGGTCATACGGAGACATCATACAAATGGACTTCCTGGACACTTATCACAATCTCACTATCAAAACTATGATGATCATGAACTGGATGGCCAGTTACTGCCGCTCTGCTCGTTACGCAATAAAGATCGATGCAGATATCTTTCTGAACGTGCCTTATCTTGTAAAGTACCTCCAAAGCAAGGCTGAGCACAACTTTATCACAGGGTCAGTCATCACAGATGGCCGGCCTCGCAGGGACCCGAACAGCAAGTGGTTCCTTTCTAAGCAGCTGTACACTGAGAACATGTTTCCACCTTACGTGTCTGGTGCTGGATATGTGTTTTCAGCTGATCTGGCCAAGAAGATCTCGATGGCCTCCAAGTTTGTGCGTCCAATCCCAATGGAGGACGTGTATGTGGGTTTGTGCTTGCATTTCCTAAACATCCAACCTCAGTTTGCATGGAAGCTGTGGCCTTACAGGAACCTGTTTGAGGTCCGCCGCATGGATTATGACCGATGCGTCTTTGCAAAGCGCATCATAGTTACGGGTTTTACTTCCACACAACTTGTAAAAATGTGGACTGATCTCAAGAATGCTGCATTTTCATGCTGATGATTCAGCACCTCTGCTGATGCACTGAAATGTTTAACCAAAGTCAATGGAAAGGGTCCCATATAAACAGTGGCCTTTATGAAAGACATACACTCCTTGACAAAAATTGGCCAAGCCTAACATTTTTTTGGTCAGGAATTAGACAAATATAATTAAGGGATTGCATCTAAAATTGAGTACAGTATGTTTAACTGTTTAAGCATTGTGGGTAAAATTGCAGGCAGCTTTTTACAGAAAGAAGTCAGAGTTGTTCCTATTAATATTCAGGATGGGTTGAATTTTACATCAAACATTTTTTTTGCATCATTATTATGCTTTAACACACAACAAGCCTTTTACTGAAACAGGAACCAACGATTTGCCTTAAGGCCCATTATAAAGAAGCATTTTAGGCCTGGTTAGGGTTTCTTTTAGCCCAGGAGTTTTGACCTTAGCACTGCAACGTCATGGAGATCTGCCTTGCTCTTAATAGAATATCAGGATACATTTTTAATCACTGTCAAATGTTGCTCTTTCTGAGCAATGCTCTTTTTTGTGCCTTATTACATATAAAACACTATCTGCACTGTATATGTTTTTGTTTATATTTCTGATTATTATTATTATTATTATTATTAATAAACATTTTTATTTATTCTGTATTGTTTTGAAAGTCTGTCCATAAGATAAATGTGTAGTGTTTTTATTGTTGTCTGTACATTTGATTCAACAACTACTGGAACCAAATTTCATGTGTGTGCAGTCTGATTCTGATGTACAATATTACAAGTGTCTAACAGATGAGGGCGCTCTTTCTCTTTAAAATTTCTCAATGGTGTGTATTATTTAATTAACCCTCAAATGCTGTTATGTTTTAAATGCATTTCAAATGTTTTAAAGAAAACAGTAATGCTAGAGAAATAAACATCGATATTACATAAAAATGATTACCTGAAAGGTGTTTAAGTTGTTATTCTTTTAATCATCTTTTTCTACAAGAAACACAGATAAAATAACTTGCTTAAAAAAGTCCTTATGCTTTTGTCTCCACGCTGTTCGGCCAAGCACCAAAGGTTTGCTCGCAACGGGCCAATAAATATGACAGTGAAGCCGCCAAACAGAAACCAAAGGCAGTATCTCAGCAATGATTTTCAGGATTGCTACTCCTCCAAATGTCTCGTTTATTTCGACCTTTCCTCCTACCATTAAAGACTTCTACCGGTGTCTATGGTAAAAACACACACATGGTGACACTATAAATCACCACTGAATCCATTTTCTTTAAGTTATGGCCCTGCTTTATTGATTGCTTAGGCAACTTAATAGTGTGTCTGTTAATGTGCAGCTCATCAAGTCTGAGTGCCTGGCACTAAATCACATAAGAATACAGCTACATGTAGCAATATATGAGATAATGCTACTTGGAGCTTTTTTCACTATTTTAGGTGATTGATTGTAAAGCTGCTAAACACAGGTAAGTAAAAATGTGTGTGGTGATAACAGTTTGAGCATTGTATCTGGGACTTCAGAAACTGGAATGTAGAAATTTTCTTAATTACATGATCTCGGGCTCAAAGGAAAAGATATTTTTCAAATATATCAATAAATCTGAAAGTGCAGGTGGTTCAGTGGGCTGGGTGTGAGTGTCTGTTCTGTTTTTTTTAGGTCAAGTCTCATCCAATAAATGCTTTATATTAAATCCAGCAGTTTACCAGCAAGCCAGTTTCTTATACTGTATCTGGTGCTTCTCTGACTGTAATAATTATGGGTTGAGTCTGGGTTCAAATGCTGTACATTTTTCCTTGTTAGTCTTTATCAGTCATTACTGTTGCTTCTGGTTGGGCGGGGTCTAGAAAGCAGGTGATCTTTGAGCAGGTGAACTTTGAACTATTGAGCTTAGGGATGCAAAGAAAAACTTTACCACTGAGCCACAACACATCAGAGAATGTGACCTGACGGGTGTGTGTTTGTGTGTGTGTGTGTGTGTGTGTGTGTGTGTGTGTGTGTGTGTGTGTGTGTTGATTGTGGTTTAAGATTCAGATCAGGTTTTTCCTCCATGTATAGTTTTTAATAAACAATAATTTCACAGACAGACATAAAAAAAATGGATAAATGAACATCCGAGTATATAAGTATAAGAACAAGCACACAACAATAAATAGTACAAATAGTAAATTTATATATTAAATGCCTTTATATATTTTTTTATTTTAATTTATGAATATATTTAACATTAAATTAAATAGTCAAAATATTGAAAATGTTTATTGTATGCATATGTAATGTATAAAATATATATTTCACACGGAGAAAGGTAAACATCTATATAAGTCTTTAGGATCAGAGCAGTTCTGCCATGATGTTGCCTTTTCACCTGTTATTTAAAATACTTGTGAATTATTAGTCTCCATGGCATCATGTGTACACAATCTGATCCCCCAGTTTATAAAGGAAGTAACATGTAGCCTGCCAATTACATTGATGTCATGCAGTCTGTTGTCCTCATTTTTGTCCTCTTTCACTTTTATACAATCTTATATAAGTGTTCAATATCGATGCTCTGCTTTCCTCCGACTACCTTCTCCTAAGGTAACAGTTGCCGACGGGGTCTGGGTGCTCCTGAAAATCCTTCAATGATTTATTGTCAAACTCTGCCTTCCCTATTCAAGTCCTGATTCTCAAAAAGGGTCATATTTTAAAACTTGTTTGCTATTTTTCAAATCTATACTTCTACTGCAGAATACATATACTTGTTCTTTATTTGAATCATAATACAACAGCTTCAACAAAGTCACAGATCAAATCCTCAAGACCTGAAAATAGGTATTCGCTAAATCTCAGTAAATAAAGGCAGAGACGATGAGTATTCTGCATCTGTATTCCAGGAAAGATCAAAATCCAAATACTATTAAAAATCAATCTTCTCAATCCATAGCTATCTATCATATGAAACATCATCATATCCCATTGCACCAAGTCCATGATTTGATTCCAGCATAAATTTGTAAAGAAGCAGAAGTTCAATTATACTACATTATTATTATTATTATTATTATTATTATTATTATTATTATTATTATTATTAGGACTCCTACAGTGTTACATGTTAAGAATTGTTCATGATAAATGCATGTAGACTTTGTGTTAAGATATTTTCACGTCTAATGTTGCCTTATGCATGAACCCACACATCATTCACAGTTCTGAAACATTCCAGCAAGACTGTGATGATATAAGTGAGTCTCATCCATGCTCTTGTTTCGAAAATGGTACAAATAGCAGAAATAGCATGATGAATCATTAGCACTGTGGTGTATGTGTCAATCTGAGCAGGTGGCTATAACAGGGTGATGCATCTCAGCGAGGCAGCACAAGTCATAAGAAAATGGGCAATTTGTGTGCTATTTATTAATTTAGGTATTTATTTGTTTGTTTTAGAATATATTCAGAATTTCGTTTTTCTGTGTGTGTGTGTGTGTGTGTTTGTGTGTTCAACTGCCATTTACATTGAACAGGAGTTAAAATACAGGCAGAAATTAACTGAGCTCTCATGGTGATAACAGCCACTTGTTTCTATGACAACCAATCAAACCGTGCATGTGCATTAGCATATTTGTCCCCTCCCACGCAGTTGTGCATGTGTGAGAGAGAGAGCGAGCGAGAGAGAGAGAGAGAGAGAGAGAAAGAGAGAGAGAGAGAGAGAGAGAGAGAGGAAGGAAGAAAGACAGAGTGTGTGGATGATCTGATGTGTTGAAGCAATGCTGCATTAAACAGACTGTATCTTTCATCTAAACACTCTGTACTTCCACTAAACCTGCACATCAAGGTAGGTGAACCTTCCCTTTCTTTCTGCTGTGCATTAAATATCAAATGTTTACCCTTTTTCTATAGTTATGAAAAGAAATGAATTACTGACAATTTAGTTGTTATTCTTTAAACAAAACTGAATTCGAAAGTTGTTTGGAAATAGAAAAAGCAATACAATAGGAGGCTGTATTTTGCCTTTACTGTAAAAACTAATCCTGGAAATAAAAGTGGACCTTATAATCAGGGAATTAGTTTTTCATGTTAGTTCTAGCATTAACTCATGTTCATTCTACAAAACTAAACAAATATAAATGGATAAAAAAAAAATATATAAGGTAAAATGATATGAATAATACAAATGATAGGTTGAATAGATTGTTTATCAGTGATTAAAACCGTATGGTCGAAAAAACTCAACAAATAAATAACTTTTTAAAGCTGTATGAACAGAATTTCTTACAGAAATGATGCGCAGTAACACCACATTAAATACTGACATCTATAGACAAAAGGAATAACAGGTCATCTAGGTGCTGTTTGTAGCTGTTTAAATGTCATTTATAACAAAATTTCATGGTTGTTGAGCTGTTCAGTGCTTTCAACAGTAATTGTAGGTATAAACATATAAGAAATGAAAGTTAATTAGATAAAAAAGGAGAGGGATAGAACACCTCCCTCAGTTTCAATGGTGAGCCAACAGTTTATAGCTACTCTATCACGTCATAACAAGAAAACTATTAATTTGTTTTACACACACACACACACACACATATATATATATATATATATATGTTGCCAAAAGTTTTTTTTATTGTATATATATATGTATATGTAATTTCTAAAACATTTAGCAATTTATTGGCTGAAACCAATAATGTATTTGCAAGCCATACGTTCTCCAGGACACAACGGTCACTGTTGTTGTTTCCATTTTCTGTTAGAAATAACAGTCTAAATATGGCAGTGCAAAATTTAATGTCCATAATGGACCCTTTGCATTCAGCACATGACCATATGTTCTACCTACAAACGTGATCTCATCTTTCCAATGTGTATGTTTAAAGTAAATGGCTCTGGTCATGCCAGCAATTACACTTAAAGACATAATGTCAGAATGAATCCAAAACAAAGTACTGTGCAATTTGTTATAGGTGTAATATATTTAACACTAGTTTAGTATAAAACTACATCAGCAACTCTTTAGAGTTTTTCAAACTCAGGTATAATTGTGCCCAATGGGATTAAATTGGTATAGCTCCACCTGCTCCAGCGTGTTTAAGTAGAAACAAAGGCAAGCACTGACATGCTCTATCTATCTATCTATCTATCTATCTATCTATCTATCTATCTATCTATCTATCTATCTATAAATGTATCTGTGCTTTTAGAATTAGGTGTTAACACGAAATGTGTCAACCATAAAATATAATATCATCAACAATGACACTTATGTGCTTTTCTTTATACGTTACTCATTTGTTCATGTTCAATTTCATTCTTAGTCAGGCTGTTCATCTTGCACCTCTTCATTCTTCTGTTGCAATTGTTGCATATTGTTGCTTTGCTTGCACATTGTGTTTGTGTGTGTTCATTGTTGCATATGTGTCTGCTTTTCCTTTGCACTTTTTCATCAGGACTCCATCAGCTGTTCAACACTGTAATTCTCTGACAGAGTTTCTACACACAGCCATCAAGATGAATGTGAATAGCTTATTAAACAAATGGAGTAAGTAATAAATGCTTGAATTGCTCCCAGTTATAGGTGATTGCTGATCAGTTTGATTTTAGTCCTTGTATGAAAGGCAGCTCCAATCATGCTAATTTTCTCAATGATGCATACTTGGCTAATCACTGGTGCACCATTAATAGCATTTGTATATTTAATATGACAAATAGGAAAATTAGCTTTGTGTAAATACATTAGTTGAGTTTCTTCCTGTCCTAATACAATAGTAAAACCCTGTGAAACCAAATTAGGAAAACCTTGGCCACTGTCTAAAATCTTACAAATTATACTTTATATACACTATAATAGAATATTTGTCATACAAATGCAATAAAATTCTGCATTCTGATTGGACAGACGATGGACAGTTAACAATCGCAGAGGGTTTTTACCACCCGGAAAATGATTTCCTTCCAATTCTAATATGTTTTTTTTTTTTTTATTTCTCTTCAAGAAAACAATTTTTTAATGACAAAAATCTTTATTAAAATATTTTATCAATTTTATTTCTACTTTTATTAAATGTATTCTTTGCACATTCACTACACTTAATAGGTGATTCTGGGATAAGCATAAATGTACAATACATATAGTATACAATATCATGTGTTTGTGCATGTGCATAGACAGAAGAGGTGACATTCTGGCTTGGTACACGTAAGAACACAGTCTGCACTGTTGACTTCTAATGTTACACGGAAGTGTTGCCTCAGTAGGCTTGCAGCCATCATGTCCTGTGTGGTTTGTCACCTTCATTACATTTAAAGGGCCAGGCATATTGCTGGCACACTGCTGTTGATGGAAACATAACATTTAAGAGAAATAGAATAGATGTACAAACAAAGGACCATACCTGCTACTGTAGTGCAAGATATAAAACAGAAATATCAGTTTTTGGTGTCTCAATGGGATGCTGTATTATCAGATTCAGACAGCAGAGACTGTGAGGAAAAAAACACCATTGTAAAATCAACTTTGCTTAATGGACTATAATGAGTCTTTGTGTAATCCTATCACTATCTGTGCTCTTCCAAGTTATTAAGTGAATCCATGTTTTATGTTCGCAAATCTATAAATAATCTATATATATATATTTAAAACTTTAAATCTATGAATTGCTAAATGGTTAATGATAATGGTTAAATCTGATAAAAGAAAAAAACTCATAATGTGTTTGACTGAATCAAATTACAGGTATCGATTCGCTCATTTGAATACATTAACATTTTTTATACTAAAAGCTTATTCAGATGCACCTGCAATCCAAACACTTGATGAAATATAAACCTAGTAATATAATAAAAATGTGTTTATCACATCACAAGATGATGTGGTACCCGAGTTATTGCCACCCTGAAGCCGATTATTTTTTCAAACAACATAATTATGTGTTATGTAACAAACCAAAAAGTACAAATTTTGTTATGATGATGTTTTCTGCAAGCAGACATCTATTAACATTTATGGAACTATTTCCTTTTTAATAAAAGCACAAAGCACTCTTATTAACTTCAAGAGAAGCACTTTATTGCTGTTATAACAAAAGGGATAACATCTACTAACTTGTTTCATGGTCCACTTTAAATAGATTTTTTTTAGGAAAATGTACAAAATTTCTGTATTGTATGAGAAAGGAAACACTGTGTTGTGCTGTTATAAAAAAAAAAATAAATGCCTGTAATCGCAGATTAGATTGCTTTTCTGTAATAGCACTTCAAGTGTTTTATTCTTTAATGCTGGTAGTGCATATAATCAAGACTTTTGATTATCTAATTTATACAGTTGAGGGTTTAAGGTCTTGTTTAGGGGCCATCAGTGACAGTTTGATGGGAATAATTTGAACTTCCAATCAGAAAACCATCCATACCTGAACATTCTTTATTCTTTAATTTGACTGGTCTAAAGCACATTGTATACAATCATAAACTGTGCCCAATAGTAGTATATAGAAACAAGTATGGTAAATAATGTTTTTTGCTCTGTGATAGGAGACTCAAAAACCTAACAACAAAAATGTAAATCACTAAATCTTTTTTTTACTTTGAGCTTGTACACAACCGTGACCCCTAACCCACACACTCCTCAATCCTCTCTAAATCGTTCTCTACATCTCTCTTTTTGTTTGCTCTAGCTCTTAATTAATGATGGCGAATTCCTGTAGTAAGCAAGGCGTATTTCAGTCATCTGTGTGTGAGAACCTCCCTGTCTGTATCCTGAACAGTACTTTAGCATTAGGCAGGAAAGTACACTGTGCCACTTCCCCTTTCCTCACCACACACACACACACACACACACACACGCACGCACACACAAAACCATATTCCTGTATAAGGACTGACCTCTAAACTGTTTTGTGTTCATTCTCTCATTGCCAAATCCTTGGACTTGTCAAGGTTTGGCAAATACACCTTTAATTTCATTACATTATCACAGAAAACAGATGATAAGCCCATATTTCAGCTCTTGAATTCATTGTACAACATGATCCAAAAGACTGTCCAATACTTAAAAACTACATAATAGTGCATTGTATTATGAGATTAAAGACTCACAAGTTCCCAATGACACTACTTCATCTTTTTTAGTTCGCATTTCTAGTTCGCTAACAATCATTTGTAAGCATGCAGAAGTGTAATACCATTCAGGTCTGTTGTAATCGCACGTCATTGTGCGACCTTTTCCCACCTTCGGCCTCGTTCCAGTTCCACAAACGTAGTCTGACTCTCAGAAACAGAAAGCATTCAGCACACCATTGATCCCTAGTGGGAAATGTTTGGCAGCTTGTGCTGTTGTTAGAAAGACAGTCATCTTTAAAAGGAGGCTTTGTGGGAATTGGAGAAATGCTTTAGTGTGTCGTAAAGAGTAGCGAGTTAAGAGCTGGCTGCTTTAAATCCATCTGCAGATAAGAGCGCATTGAGGAAGTGCATGACGCACAAGTGTGTTAATGTAGTTAAAAGGGAGGAACTTGTAGGAATCTTTTATATTTGATTCAACATATATGAGCAGATATTAGAATTGATCATTTGAGCGGAATTGGTTAAACATACCAATATGTGACGATAAAGAATTTATGTGTTGAGCACATATTTACCCATTAATATGTTCATTGAATTATTTATTCTCACTGCTTTATCAGGGTCTGGGTCAGGGTGATCCAAAACCTTTGCCAAGAATGTGTAAGAAAGGTACAGTATACACCCTTGCTGAGAGCAGAGATGACCATCTGTGAGCAACAGTATGGTTTCATGCTGAGGAAGAGCACCACAGATGCATTATTTGCTTTGAGAATGTTGATGGAGAAGTATAGAGAAGGGCAGAAGGAGTTGCATTGTGTATTTGTGGATTTAGAGAAGGCGTACGACAAAGTGCCAAGAGAAGAGTTGTGGTACTGTATGAGGAAGTCAGGTGTGTCAGAAAAGTATGTGAGGGTGGTGCAGGACATGTATGAGGACAGTGTGACAGCAGTGAAGTGTGCAGTAGTACATGTAGTACATGTGTGTGAATGAGAGGGAGGGCAGTGGAGTGATGCGGTTGCAGGGAGAAGAGGTGGAGAAGGTGGAGTAGTTCAGGTACCTGGGGTCAACAGTGTATAGTAATGGAGAGTGTATTAGAGAAGTAAAGTAAAGAGTGCAGGCAGGGTGGAGTGTGTGGAGAAGAGCGAGATTGAGATGGTTTGGACATGTGCAGAGGAGGGACATGAGTTATATTGGTAGGAGAATGCTGAGGATGGAGCCACCAGGAAGGAGGAAAAGAGGAAGGCCAAGGAGGAGGTTCATTGATGTGGTGAGGGAAGACATGCAGGTAGTTGGTGTGAAAGAGGCCGATGTAGAGGACAGGGTGGTATGGAGACGGATGATCCGCTGTGGCGACCCCTAATGGGAGCAGCCGAAAGAAGAGGAAGAAGATACTTAAACCTTCCTGTAGTCTAGCTGTAACAAATGGCAACTCATATACAAAAAGTTACCTTTTAGCTTTATGTAAAAACTACATAATTGCTGTTTTTTTTACCTGTTCCTACCATATGCCTTTTGATTTCTCTTGTTTTTTTTCTTTTTCTTTTTTTGGTTTTGGCCATTTTTTCTGGTTTTAATGACTTTATTGTACATTTATTAGTTAGTCACTGTGCATCAACATTAGTTTATATCTAACCAAATAGTAGCACCACAGGAGCAGATGTTTAATTTGAGGACATGCTGTTTCGAAAATGATCACCCTAATGGTGATAATGATAAATCGTGTTCACATCAGACCACGATACACTAACACGCTGTTCATTATTTTCCCATAAGTATAAAATTATTTTCTACCCCGCAAAATAGCATCAATTCTGGATTTTGTCTAGGAGCAGCTGTGTGATGTAAACAAAACAGAGAAACAGAAGTTTGTTACAGATGTTAGGAATGTCATGTTGCCCACTGGTTTGCCCTTTTCCATAGCGAAGAAGTGGGAGAAAATGTGAGGGGGAGAGCACTGAGCCGTTTGCCAAAGTTTTTGCATTGGGCTGAAACACCACCATACAAATCTGATATCAATTTGTATATAATCTTTTTTTAGTTACCTAATAATGGTTACAGTAATAAAACGAATAGAGCGAAAGAAATCATTTCGGTCTCATCTTATTTTAATAAAAAATGGATTTACATATTTACAACCCTAACCCTATTTTATGTATATACTGACAACAGTATATGTATATATTGACAATAAACTAGACTCCTATTAGATGTTCATTTTAATGCTTTCCATATTTTCTTCATCTATTATTTTATTAGTCATTTAGTCATTTAGTCTCTAGCTTCCAGTTACATTTGACAGCAAAGAAAGAACAGAATATGTAGTCCTTATTTTCTATGCAAAGATCCATAAAACCTGCAGGTTAAATTAAATTGAAAATTCAGTCCAGAAAATGATTGATGGTTATGTGATACAGTGTACACAACGAATGCTGTGACTATATGTACTGTACATTATTAGAATTGGTATAAAATAAAAAATCACAACCAAAAGTAAAAGTCTCATTAAATCACTATAAAA
The DNA here is from genome assembly GCA_024362625.1 of Silurus asotus. Classification (NCBI taxonomy): domain Eukaryota; kingdom Metazoa; phylum Chordata; class Actinopteri; order Siluriformes; family Siluridae; genus Silurus; species Silurus asotus. The sequence goes on from MU563244.1 coordinate 1,251,968, forward strand.
GGAAACTCACATGCTGTTGAAGGATAATCACTTAAATGAAAAAAAAAACAAAACACCATCTTGTTTGAACATGTAATCATGAACGCATGATGTGTAACAACTATTTCAAGCAAACGCAACTCTTTTAAACAAACATGTGTTACTGGAGCTGGTGGAGAAATGACGCTGTCAATGCTGCCACTTTCATTGTCAGTCTTCTCTCAGCATGAGTTACTGGAATGTCAATGTTGTGTACTGACGCTTTACTACCTCTCGGGGCTCTGTGAAATCCGCACATCTTTCGCAAGTCGCAATGCTTTTACATGACTGGACTCTAAAAGTTATGCAGGTCTGCTGTCTATTTTTTTACTTCTTCTTTTGTTGTTTTTATCCTGAATGTAAAATGATGTTTTCACAGAAGGATAGAAATAACAAAAGAAGAAGTTCATGAATAGACAGCAGACCTGCATAAAGTTTAGAGTCCAGTCATGTAAAAGCATTGCGACTTGAGAAAGATGTGCAGCCCCAAGAGACAGTAACACTTTTACATGACTGGACTCTAAACCTTATGCAGGTCTGCTGACTATTTATTAAAATTGTTTCTATCCATCAGTGAGAACGTAATTTAACATTCAGGGTAGAAAATAAGAATCATTTTAGAAAAAAATGAAGAACAACAGGTGGTGTGATGAGACCAATGTGAACTGGAGTTATACTGACCAGCCTGAAGACGATTCTTTTCCAAACAGCATGTCCTAAAATGTTATGTAAGAACAAATTTCCAGAATCAACATTTTATAATTTTTTTAACAACATGCTATAAATTTTGTAATAAGCAATCATTTCCTTTTTAATTATTTTTTTAAGTAAATAAAAAAAAAGGAGGAACCCTTTTCTATGTTTGAATAAATTACAGCTCTAATGGTTAAGTACCAACACTGGAAACTCCTTTAAAAAAGATAATCAGATTATAGTTCACCATGTTATCATGTCACTAAGATATGTTTCTGCAGACATACACAGAATAACAACGAGCTGTGACTATATAAAGCTAGACAGCACATTGACACCATGCCTCCTGATGATATATGATAAATCACACTTCACATTGGACTGCCAACTCAGGGAATTTTTCCTTACCATTGTTGCCAGTGGCTTGTTTAAATGGGGGTTTAAACTTATAGGCATTAACATATACTCTAAATATAATAATTCTAATCTATTTATCTCAGTAAAGCTTCTTTGAGGCTAATGTCAATTGTAAAAAGCGAAATTTGTTTGATCTAAATGGAATTTGTACAGATAGACATTTTAGCAACCCTGCATGAAGAAGTTCCTTTGTGGTTATAGTAACTGTGGTTTCAGAGCAGAAGCCGGCAGCTCACTGCACTGGAATTTTCTCACTTGTGTGTAACTTCTAGCTGTGTAGATTCTGTCATTACCCTGCAGAAAGGTTGAGGTAAAAAAAACTCATCAGAAAACATAATGCTGTGGACTGACGCACTGATCGCATTACATGTTGATACAAAACCTTGTCTTCTTCAGGAAGCTGTCATTTGTGTTTCAGAAACTGCAAGGTGTAATAATGTGCTGTACTTAAATAAAGTGCATCAAGTGCAACCTAGTGCAAACAGTGCAGACTAAAAACAGTACAGACAGACAGGCAACACAAGACAACACAAGACATTGTGGGACAATACACATATCATGACATAACATAAGATAAGATAGCACCAACCAGTAAACCTACTGTATACCTTTAAATATACAGTACTGTGCATAGAGGACAATAAAGACTATAAATGAGAGTATATGTAAACAAATACAAGACAGTGCAAAAACAGTCAGGCTAAATATGGTAAAAAGCACCATTTAATATAACTTAAATATAACTTCTGATTTAAAAAAAATTTCTTGTATGTACATAGAGCCTGTACTGCAAAGGGAACATAAGTGCAAGTGGGTACAAGAAACTCCTTGTTTCCTTGTTAGCTTATTATTAGCTGTGTGTTTTGTTTTGTTTTTTTTACAATTCTGGCATGTCTGTCTGTGGGTGGGTTTGTGCTGAGAGACATGAGAAAGTGAGAAAGAGAGAGAGAGACATGAAAACAAACAGAAAGATAGACAGAAAAACAGAGATGAAATGGCTGAGAGGAAAGTGGAGGAGAGATAAGAAAAAAGAGACATTGAGAGAAACCGAGATGCAGAGACAGACATTAGAGAGCGAAAAGATAAAGAAAGAGAAGGAGAAAAATAGAGAAAGAGAGAGAGAGAGAGAGAGAGAGAGAGAGAGAGAGAGACATACAGACTGTCAAAGAGAAAAGTAAGCAAAACGAGAGCAAGAGAAACAGATATAGACAGACAGGTAGATGACAGTCCAGTGTCAGTGACGTATATTTATTAGTGTGTGTGTGTGTGTGTGTGTGTGTGTGTGTGTGTGTGTGTGTGTGTGTGTGTGTCCACTACTTCCATGATTATCATTTGTCCACAAACACAAAACCAGGCCAAGTGTTTAAGAGGGCCAGTCCATATTTTCCTTATTTGCACTAAAGACTCCAGCCTTGGAACTCATACCACCCGCAAGATAAACTCCTCCACGAACCAGCACTATCCTCCCAATCACCATGAGTAATACTACAAATTCAAGATTGAGTGAACATTTTTTCCACACGCTCAAACAAACATGCTGTGGTACCATCTGGTGTGAGTTGTAAATTTGAACGCTTGTGACCAAAAGTGTACTTTACATTATTCTTCCTTGAGTGTAAATAAAGTCTATCAGCCAAAAATGTCTGTGAGTGAGTGTCAGAGCTGTGCTAAGACAGTGAAAGACTGTATATTAAATGCCAAATTCATTCAAAATGACTTTGCTTTGTAAAAAGGATTTTAAGGCTGTGTAAAGAGTGTGTAGATTTGAGCTTGGCACATTTAGAGTTTTGATTTTATGAACTCTGTACACCACTTGGACTAATCAAATATATATAAAGGAAAAGGCCACAGTGAACTTGTTGTATGTTGCATGTTGCAACAGTAGTCTTTAGTGTCATTGCAAACACCCTGGGACAAGCACAATTTCTTTTCTTTAGTGAACACACAATGGCTGTTGGGCAAATCATGGTTTCTTCATCTCTAACTAAAGACAGCAATGCATCAGTGTTTCAGTCTTTCAGACGGTCTAGTTTTCTCATTTCCTCACTTAGACATCCTACTCATCTCAACCTTATCTGGTAATCACTACTGTAGCAGTGTCTCGCACTGACCTCAAAGCAGCAGACAACAGTTACTCACTCACAGCCGTAATTAAAATATTGCTTAACATCATTGTGTTTCCTTTTATACTTTCAAGCCATATCAGTCATGCAGGTCTACATGTGACCCCTCTCTTCACCTTTGACTGTTTTTGTATTGTGACAAAAATCATCACATTTGAACTTGCTCAGAGCGCTGCTCTTTACCAGACTTGATTATCACTGATAAAAGACAAAAAGATAATTAAGCACTTCTGACATTAAAATCAAGCTTTTGTGCCAGTTCTCTTTCATCTGCCCACCTACAATGCATCTGGAAAATTTCCGGCACTTAATTCTTTTCACATAATTCTACAAACAATACCAAATAATGACTATGTGAAACAAGTTTCTTTTAATTTCTTTAAAAATAAACAAATAAATAAATAAATAAATAAATAAATCACATGTACATAAGTATTCACAGCCTTTGCCATGACACTCAAAATTGAGCACAGGTGCATCTTGTTTCCACTGATCATCCTTATGATGTTTCTACAACTTGATTCAGTTGATTGGACATTTGGAAAGGCACACTTATCTATTTAAGGTCCCACAGTAATAGTGCATGTTAGAGCATAAACCAAGCCATGAAATCCTCTTCCTTAAGCGGTCTGCCCGACCAAACGAGCGATCGGGGGACAAGCGCCTTGGTCAAAAGTCAGTAAAAGTCACATGACAGCCCACCAGGAGTTTGCCAAAAGGCACCTGAAGGAATTTCAGACCATGAGAAACAAAGTTGAACTCTTTGACCTGAATGTCAAGTGTCATGTCTGGAGGAAACCAGGCACTGCTTATCACCTGGCCAATACCATCCAGAATGGTGGTGGCAGCATCATGTTGTGGGGATGCTTTTTAGGTTGCAGGAACTGGGTTACTGGGTCAAAGCTCAATACCTTTTTTTTTTTTTTTTTTTTTTTTTTTTTTTATGTGCGTGTGTGAATTCGCTAACAGAAAGATTTAGTATGTTATTTGTTTAAACATCTTTCTTTTCAATAATCAGTTTAAATGAATGCTTAGATTGTGTTTAAAAAAAGATTTAGATTCTGACCAATCATAATAAAGAATTCAGCAGCACATGTTGAAGATTAAAAAAGTTGACTTTATACTTAACTTTATTTATAGACTGCCTGTTTTGCCTAAATCTTGAACCTAAGTAATAAACATGATTTTGGGAGAAAATTCGGTATTGATGTTTTATTAGAATAAAGCTCTCAAAGTACATAATTTTATACGAAAAGCCCAATGCCAGTCAAAACCAGCACACACCTAGACGGCTTTTTAAAATTTAATTATTATTATAATTTTTTCGTCGTGACTTTGTGCCATGTACAGGTTTAATATTCTCTGTACAACATTTGTGTTGTAGCTCAGATCCACAGGATGTGTGAAGTGGATGTGCCGTCTGAGCCGAGCAGTCCTACACTGTACAGCGAGTCATCAGATGCATACTACCACGTCGACCGCTGGCAGAAGCTGCGCACAGCTGTGAGAAAACTCGAGTTCTGGGAAAATTTCAGCCATGAACTTATTGGGAGTGGCTTCTTCTCCAAAGTCTATAAGGTAAGAAGATGCTGCTTGTCATAGGTGTTGGGATGTCTGGTGGAAACTATCTCAGAAAGTATACAAACAATTTGTGACTGTACTTAAGTAGGTTTTTCGGGTATCAGTACTTTATTTTATTATTTGTTTATTTATTTTCACTCATTACTTTTTTCCACAAATATCTGCACTTTCTACTTCTTACATTTTTTAACCATTCTGGCTACTTTAGTTTTAATCTATTTGGTGATATGATTAATATTTTGTCTTCTCATTAAGTGCGTTTTTCAGGCCATCAACATTTTCAATCTACCACTAGTGTACCATTTCCTGGCTATATATATATATATATATATATATATATAGGCATTGGTGTGTGTGTGTGTGTTTGTACGTCTGTGTGTATATATGCTGCTAAAAGAAATATTCAGTATGGTATTTGTTTAAACATCTTTCTTTTTAAAATCTGTTTACATTTATACATATATTATTTGTTAAAGAAATTGTGACACTTTCTGACCAATCAGAATACAGAATTCAAAATGACTATTAGTTGAAGATTAAAGGATTACATTTTAAAGATTTATAAAAAAAAAACCCAAATGAAATAAATTCAGATACAAATACATTTAAAATGATCAATTAGGCTTCTGTATACATTGTGTTATTCATATCCTAATGTCCTGGTATTGTTTGTCCTTCTTTTCAGGTGATGCACAACACCACGCGCAAGGTAATGGTGGTAAAGATCTATAAAAATGATGTGGATCAGGACAGCATCGTCCGAGAAATCAGCCTCTTACAGAAACTTTCCCACCCCAACATTGTCAGGTAAGTGTTCCTTAAATGTGCCATTAATGTTTTATACACCAGGTGATATGAGCAAATAGACCATTCCTGATTTCATCAGGTTTTCATCTAATAATACAATAATTAATTTTATTTTATTTTATTTTTAATTTTTATTTTTTTTTTTTTTTTTTTTTTTTTTTTTGGGGGGGGGGGTGATCTTAATCATAAGTCAGTAAAGAGGGACACAATAAAGCTTTTTTCCATCTTACTTGGTTGACTTTGCATTACTGATATTTGTGAGCAAACAAAGCCTGTGACGTTCAACGCTGCCGGAATCGAGTCAGAGCCGGCTTAACATTATGGGCAATTTTATTTGTCTAAGCAATCTCAGAGTGTTTTTTGTTCCTGTTCCTTATGAAAGCGCAAGACTCTTATCAAACTGTATCCCAGCTCTGTGCCCAGGAGTACTTTACACAATGTTTATCAGGCAGTTGATTTATCATGGAGCTTACTAGAAGCAGATTTGGCTGCATTAGAGCTTTTGCTGCACATAAACATTTAAGAAATGATTTTCTCTTTATTACACACTACAATTGCTTTGACACTAACAACTGTACAGTACACCTGTTACTTCATGCAATAATCAAAATGGCCAGTCATGTAGCAGCACCACAATGTATATAGAAAATCAAAATCTTGTTGACCTTGACCATGGCATGGCTGCTGATGCCAGACATTCTGGTGCAGGGGTTTCAAAAACTGCTGATCTGATGGGATTTTCACAAACAACAGTCTCGCAAGTTTACACAGTATCTTGGTAGAAACAAATAAAAAATATCTAGTGAGCAGCAGTTCTGTGGCTTGGTGATGATTGGAAGAGGTGATGCATTTATTTTTTATTTAATCATCATCTGTTCAGCTTTGGTAAACCAAAGTGTTTCCACTGTAACTGGGGCCTAATACGTACTTCTCTATTGTTGAAACCTACTTTGTTATGCTTTCTGATACTCCTTTCTGCTCAAGTTTGTAAAGAGTGGCTATTGAAGTCACTGTAGCTTCCCTAGCAGCTGCAGTAGCAGGTTTACTGGTTATGATTTTGAAACAGAGGAAGAGAGACAAAATCTTAAGCATAAAAATTGTCAGTGTCAGTGATCACATAGGGCACACATGATTACTTCTCCTTTTCTGTAACTGTTTTAGGTATCTTGGCATCTGTGTGAAAGAAGACAAGCTTTATCCTATTCTAGAGGTGAGGTCCATGTATCTATTTTACTATGTGTCAATTACCTATTTTGTCACCCCATGCATGTTGCATCCCCCACCCCTTTTCTCACTGTGACAGTGCCATAGTATTTGTCATGTACCATAAAATATATAACAGGCCAAAGACCTTTTTGGCACTTGCATAATGTTAAATTGTAAAATTCAACCAATCACACACAATGTTACATTAAACAAAATATATAAAAAATTTATTTTAGTCAGGAAGTGGAGGGCAAAGTTGGTGGGGTACATTGTAGCTCTGCTTCTTCTGTAATCTGGTGGTTTGATAAGCAATTTCTGGATATGTGATTTCTTCTAAAAATGCTTTGGGGACGAGTGTCCAGTCGCTCCATACTGACCAGTTGCTGCCTAGTGTGTCTGAGCACAATCAGCATGCAGGACAGAGGAACCGATGTTGAGGTCGTAGAACCTGACAAAGGTCAGCGGGGTGGACCAGCCCTCAGCGTTACAATGTTTTGGAGAGAAACTCCAATGGACCAGGCCGTAGAGGCTGCCATACCCCGGGTGGAATGAGCCTTGACTCCGAAGGGAGTGGGGAAAGACCAGAGGACTCATAACATAAAGAATTAGCATCCACAATTCATCTGATGATTGTCTGATTATCAGCCAGAAAACCTTTCCTATGATGGACATAGCAGACATATAGCTGCTCCGACTTACTCCATGGACTCGTCCTGCGAGCACTGGACACAGTTGATTTTGCTTTTCCTGGTTGGGAGCTAGGAAAGGAGGAGGGCAAAATGCCTGCAAAATGGCAGGTCTTGAGGGATGCCAGGGATTTTCCTCCCACAAAAGGAAAACTGTTAAACTGTTCCTGCAAGAACTTCAGAACTGGACCAACCGGGCAGTTGACTGGGTCCAACAGATGCCATTTAGCGGCATACAACCTCGTTGTGGAGGGAGCAGTTCTGGAATAGAGGATGGTTTCTACTACCTCAGTAGAGAGAGCAGCTGCTATGAACTGCACCACCTCAGGGGCCAGAGCCACAGCTTTCATAACTCTGGACAGGGGTGAACCAGGGTTCCCCCTGCCTGTGAAAGGAGATCCCCCCCTGGGAGAAATTCCCAAGGAGGTCCCTCAAGGAGGGACATCAGGTCTGTAAACCACAGTAACCCAATGAGGTGCCATAAGGAGGAGACTAGCTCCTTCTTGGCAGATTCTATCCAGAACTTTTGGGAGTTGGGGGCAAGTATTACAGGCTTACAGACTGCACCATGGCATCCAGCCCCAGTGGGGCTGGGTGAAAAAGAGAGAGAGAACCAGAGGGGACAGTGCGTGATTATGTTGGAAAATTGCTATTCGGCTCAGTTCCTGTAGGAAAGGCATCAGGTTCTGCTTCAGAATTTCACAGTATATGTTGGAATCCATGTTTCCCTCAATAAACCGCAGTTCCCCAGTACTTATGCAGCCACAGACCATGATGTTTAACTGTAGGCAAGACAGAATTTTCTTGATGCTCTTTACCAGGGCGTCACCACACATGCTTGACACCATCTGAGCCAAACACATTTATCTTAGTCTCATTAGACCACAGGACATGGTTCCAGTAATTCATGCTCTTGAAGAGGTTGTCTTTGGCAAATTGTTTGCTGGATTTCTTCTGGGATGACGGCCATACAAACCGACCTATTGAAGTGTGCGGCGTATGGCTTAGCATTAAGAAGAGGACCTTACACTTCTGCAACTTATAAAGCAATGCTGGTAGCACTTATTTTTTTAAAACAGCTTCTGCACCTGATGCACAGCAAGAGTACTACTCTAAAGTTTCATTTCTATAGTATTATCCCTTGAGAAAATATACTAAAATGGCTGCTAAAATGTGAGGGTGTTCTTACTTTTGTGAGATACTGTATATGCCAAAATTGACTGTTTTTCTGTTACAAGTTATTAGCCTTAAGCATGTGATTAATACTACATGTGATTAACAACTTATTTTTACGGCATGGGATTTGATATTCTAATGTTTGTCTGCCTTGATCTGTGTCTAGTATGTTAGCGGTGGCTGTCTGGAGGAATTGCTAGCTCGGAAAGATGTTCCTCTGTGCTGGAGGGAGAAAGTGGACCTGGCCTCAGACATCACCAAAGGAATGATTTACCTCCACTACAAGAACATCTACCACAGAGATCTTAACTCTAAGGCAAGCCTTAGAACAAAGAATGCTTCTTGTTTTTCTTCTCTTTACATATATTTTTCTTGATCTTTGTTGTTGCCCAGCACTAGAGATGCAGTAATGTGGCGTGTGTTTGTGTGTGTTTGTGTGTGTGTGTGTGTGTGTGTGTGTGTGTGTGTGTGTGTGTGTAGCTGATGGCCATTAGTTGCCAGGATTCCCACTAGTGCTCACCAAGCCTCTAGTGATGAGCTGCAAAGCTAAAGCAGCAAGGCTAGGTCATTCTTATGCTAATACCCTCACTCCCACTTTCAAACACTTACTCACACTTCTCTCTCTCTCTTTCTCTCTCTCTCTCTCTCTCTCTCTCTCTCTCTTTCTCTCTTACTCTCTCTTACTCACTCACTAACACACCCACACACCCACACCCACACACACACACACACACACACACACACACACAGCCATTCCCACATCATCTATAAATGCATGAAGCTTGCTGAGTGTAGAGGCCAGCCTCATGCACCAACCCACTCTTTTTTTATGTTTACGTTGCCCTCGGGTGAGATCAGCAACCCATTTGTTAGCCATTTAGATAAGAACAATTGGGTGCTGGGGAACAAAACTATGCACAAAGCTTGCACACAGAGCTATGCCGTCCCAGCACACTAGCTAAACACAATGAACAGTCTCCTTTCACACACAGCGTCACTGTGCAGTTGCATAAACTTGTGCCAGTTTGTGAAATGCATGGACTCTGTTTTCCCATGTTATCAAAATTGTGATAAGAAAATGTATTGTACAATAGCACACAGGCTTAATGGCTGAGTTTTGGAGTGACTGACATTAATATTTCCAAAGTTTTAATTTGCACTGTAATAAAAGGTATACAGTTTGCGAAATAATGAAACTATGGGTGGCAAGACTAGCTCTTTTAAAATAGTATATATATTTAAAATAATTTTAAGCAAGCAACACAAATAAATTTTATTTCAAACCTGCAGAAAATCTAGTGCCTATATGGAAAAGCATTATACAACTCCAAAATGGTTATTTGTTGTACAGCCTTAAATCAAAAACCATTCCAAAAAATCCTTGACCCAGTTTTTATTACTTTATTTTTATTAAAAATTTTGCCTTCATCATACCAATGGTGAAAAAAAAAACATCTCTTCTGAATATTAATTAAAAAAACTTGAAAAAAGAATTAAGAATTAGTCCCCTGATTTAATACTTTGTAGAGTTAAATCTTGCTTTAATTTCAGCCATTAAACTTTTTGGATATACCTGTACTAGCTTTGCACACCAAACTGGATAATACTTAAAATACTTAAAAATAACAAAATTGCTCAGATTCAGTCAAATTCTTTGGTTAGAAGCAACAGATTGTTCAAAAACTTACACAGAATTAAGTAGGGGCTCTGACTTGACCACTAAACATTCACTTTCCTATCCTTAAGTTATTGCTTTATTCTTTTGGCAGTATGCATAGGATCATTTGTCAGGTCATTAAAAATGTGTATGACCTGCACATCTTCAGCGCTATAGCTTTGGAGTTATTGACCAATCTCCCAGTCCACACTAAATTTAAAAAAAAAACCTTACAACATAATGCTGCCACCCCCATGCTTCACAGTAGGTATGGTGTCTTTTGGGTGGTGTGCTGTGTTTGCCTTTGGTCAAACCTAGTGCTTGGGGTTTATAAAGGTCTATTTTTGACTATTAAACCATTGTACCTTTTGCCAGATGGCATCAGAGTCTTCCAGGTGTGTTTTTGCATTGCGCAAACGAGTGTGGAACATTTACAGGAAAGATTATTTACATACTACCCTGATAGTTAAAAGCCTTTGAAATCTTTTTGTAGCCTTTAATGATGATAAGCCAAATGATCCCTCTCCTCTTTATTACAGAGGGTGCAGCCTCCATGATTTCCAAAAAGAATTTAAAATTTAGATTCGTCTGATCAAAGAACAGTTTTACACTTTGATTTAGTTTATCTTAAATGATATATGGCCCAGATAGATGTGATGTTTCTGGATTATGTTCACATATGGCTTCTACCTCACAGAAGAAGAGGACATTTTATCAAAATTATTTTGCAGTTTGGTGAACGCCTGCTCAGCTTTACTTCTGATTCTTCTGGGTTCTTCCTCTCTAATATGCACTTTTTATACCAAATCCTTTTCATACCCAAACATTTTGCTAATTGACCTACTGTAATTAGTTACGAAATGTTCCTTCAACTGTTTGCATTTGGTAGCACTTACTTTGCCAGTTTCTGTTGCACCATTCCAATACTTTTGAGACATGTTGCAGATTGAGAAATAGCTTTCACTTGTGGATAAACTTCAGCCTGTTACCTTTGAATTCAAAACAAATGTTGCTTTGTTTCATATTATTATAGTGACTCTTGCATTTTTGTTCACTTACTGGGTTTTTTCCGCTATTCTGTGCTTGATATTGCTGAGCATTACGTAAATCTTTGGCAAAGTCTCCTGCTAAATTTAGCACTTGGGAGCCTATAGGCCAGATTCCCAAAGAACTTACATAATCACATGCAAGCTGTAAACACTAAAGCAGACCAGATGTTGAACTCCATTTCTGGCCTGTTTACCAGCACCTGTTGCCCCCTAAAAACCACTGGCTCCTGTTTAGCCTACCTCAAATAGGACTGAATTTCCCCACTGACTCATACCATTTTGACATTATTTAAGGTCATCATTACTGATCTTGAGTCAGAAATTTCAAATCAGTCATGCGTCTAGACAGGCCTTTAATAGAGCATGCAAGAAACATGGCTTAGATGGAGGCTGTTAATATGCCCCTGGAAAGCCCAGGAACATACAGGATACACCAGAGGTGTGATGGGTAATGAGACCCTGTGGAAGAATACAGGGTCAGGACTGAATTATTCATGCAGCTGTGAGAGTGATGATGGCAGTCTTCATTGAATCTGGCTGGCAGAGAGAATGCATAGGAGTTCTGGTATAGCTATCAGGTGACGCATTTCTCCCTTAGCTATCACTTCTTGTTCTTTTATTGGTTTTTATTTAGAGTGCCAGGAAAATAAACTACATTTGATCATTTCTAATAACATTTCGAACCAAAAACGTGCCAGTTTAGTGCTCCAAATAGTCAGTTAAGCCTAAGGTAAGACAGTTTTGCACCTGCGATCATTTCTAATGAATTTACTAAAATAGAAATGAACTATTTGCTTAATTTTATAATTCATTAATACAGTCTTTCTCTCTCTTGAAAGCTAAGAAACTAACTAACTCCCCTATTATGACATCAGGCAAGCAGTAATGGTGAAAACTAAAATGTGCTTCCTTTGACACACTTGAACACTAGCCATGCTCCTCATTTTAAACTCTTGCTTTTGTTGCATCACAGTGCAGAGTAGCACAGTTAGGGGAATTAGAAGCCTGTTCAACTTGAGTTTACAGTTATACATGAATGGCTAGTGTTGTTCTGATTGACAAGGACAAGGGAGTATAATATCCCTTCTACTCAAAAATTACACACAGTTTTGATCCCTTTCGTGCAAGCAATGGATCATGTAGATCATGTAGTTCAGCTTTCTTTATTAGAAAACATAACACTGTGCTTCTATGTTGTATTTGTTTAAAGTACCTTATTTTAAGTAATGTATTAATAATTGACTACATACTGCACATGTAAAGAAAAGACATACCTTTATTCGTCCCACAGAGGGGATGCATATCATATGACATTACAGCGTGTAAAGTGTAAAGTGGCCTGATGTAAAGTTTTGTTTCTGTTAAGGCCATAGTATTAGACACTATTTGCTGTTTAGATTGTTGTTGTGGTTGTAAGGGTGAGAATGTGAAGATGGGAAGTTGGCGTACACTGCCCTCTTCTGGTTTAAAAGTAGTGTTACACTTAAAATTCAAAGTAAGCAGGAGCAGGATTCTTTCTTGAATTACCTGGAATTATCTGGTTAAAATGAATAAACCTTACAAATATAAATTTACACATCACAGCCATCATCCCCACAGTAATAAACTATTTCTAATTTAAAGATTTTCTATTTTAATCTTTCATTATTCACTTCATTTCCTGGCATCTGAGATATGTTAAGTAAATTGTATTAAAAAAGTTCTCTTTGCACAGCTTTGTTTGAATTGATTTGTCATTTGCTTTTCTACTACAGAACTGTTTGATAAGGGTGACTGCTCGTGGGAGAGAGGCTTTGGTCACAGACTTCGGTTTAGCCAGGGAAGTAGCCGAGCTTCCTGCCAAAGACCGAAAGTTGTCACTAGTCGGTTCAGCCTTCTGGATGGCACCAGAGATGTTGCGTGGTGAACCTTACGACCGCAAGGTGATGACAAATAAATATTAATGCAAATACAACTTACATTTGTAACTTAACATTTTACAAAAACTCACAAAACTTACAAGTGATTGTCTCTGACATGCTTTTATTAATTCTGATTTGGCTTTTTTGCATTATAATTAGGTTGATGTGTTCTCCTTTGGGATAGTCCTGTGTGAAATCCTGGCAAGAATCCCAGCAGATCCAGAAATACTTCCAAGAACGCGGGTAAATGTATACATCAGAATATAAAACCATGGTCAAACACTATTAGGGTTTAAATACTAGGGAAAAGTATTTATATTAATGCAAACCATTTTATACACAATTTTAATTTATATCTTATGCCTTTATTGCTGCATGTTCTTTTTTTATCATTTGTGTGTGTGTTGTAGGACTATGGCTTGAACATCTCTGCTTTCAAGATGATGGTTACTGGTTGTCCACAGCGTTTACTTGACCTGGCAGCAAACTGCTGTTTGGTATGTACCTTAATAACACATCCATAAGAATTGCAAGAAGTTTTTAGCAAGCAACACTAAAAAATTACTCAAGACTTCTCAAACTCGTCACAGCGCTTCATTTTATCCACATTTTGTTACGTTACAGTCGAATTCCAAAAGGAATTAAATTCATTATTTTCCACAACATTCTACAAACAATACCCCATAATGACAAATGAAAAAAGTTTATTCGAAATCTTTGCAAGTTTATAAAAAAGAATAAAAAAGAAAAAAATCACATGTGCATAAATATTCACAGCGTTTGCCATGACACGCACAAATTGAGCTCAGGTGCATCCTGTTTCTACTGATTGTCCTAGAGATGTTTATACAACTTAATTGGAGGGCACCTGTGGTAAATTCAGTTGATTGGACATGATTTGAAAAGGCACACACCTGTCTATATGAGATCCCACAGTTAACAGTGCATATCAGTGCACAAACCAAGCCATGAAGTCAAGCTAATTGTCTGGAATTGTCTGTTGACCTTTAGAGAGGATTGTATCGAGGCACAGATCTGGGGAAGGGTTAAGAAAATGTGGCCTCCATCATCCATAAATAGAAGAAGTTTGGAACAAACAGGACATCCTTCGATTTTTCTGTGTCAGAGCACAAACTTACAATTGGGCCTCTGACACTTTCAAAGCTCTGACAATGGATACTCCTTCTAAAAAATGGAGGATAAACACCTCTGCAAAAAAGTCAATATGTAAATAATTGAGCATTTAAAAAGAATATTATCAAGACCCTTAATCCTATTAAAAAAAACATCCTTGTGAACGTCTCTAGGATACGTATTTAACCCCATTTCCCTGAGGGAATGAGACGCTGCGTCAAAACACTTTGGGAACACTCAGTTGCACTTTTATGCAAAACCAAAAGAAATCTTATAATGAGATTAGATGAGGATGGGTTCCCTCTGGAGTCTGGTTCCTCTCTAGGTTTCTTCCTAATGCCATCTCAGGAAGTTTTTCCTTGCCACCGTCACCAACAGGGACAAACTTACAGTTGTAAAGAACAATCTTTTGCATGCTTTATCACCACATTATCTGTGTAAAGCTGCTTTGAGACACAGTTTATTGTTAAAAGCGCTATACAAATAAAAATGAATTAATTTGAATGAAACAATTTTATAATCTCCAGTAAATATTGTGCAGATGTTATGCCTAAATCATCACACAGTCATCTCAAAAACAGTTGTTAGGCTCAGTAATTATAAAAGCAGAAGAATAAGAATTTCCTTTTATTTTCCTTTTCTCCACTGTAGACATCACTTGTGCATATTGCTTTTGCATTTCTTAATATATTTGTCTGTCAAATCACTGATTCAGATAGAGGTGTTCCCGAGGCCATCATTCACCGAGGTTCTGGATGAACTGTCTGAGATCACAGAGACCCTGGAGCCGCCCACACACACAGATCTGACCACGGGCTGAGCTGTTTAACGTACACACCAGTCCCACAGAGATCTGAGCGTAAGAGCAAAATCTCTTGCAGCATCACGCTGGACAGGAGGGAAAGAGACAGAGCTGTGAGCCAGACCAGCATTGTTGATGTAACAAAGACACACAAGTTCACACTGCAGACCTAATAGAGTTATGCAGAAATATCAGAGCTGCTGCTAAATACATCATCAGTTCATGGACAGCGTGTTGTAGTTTGGTCTTTTAGAGTTTAGAGTTTTTAGAGCCTTAACCAGTCACATTTTTGGGGAACTGCAGTGTTTCAAAGGTTTATATATTTATTGCAAAACAATGATGATGATAATGGTGAGCACGATGATGATATTTCTTTAGCGATTCAAGTAAAAATGGTGAATCTATGATATTTTTGTAAATTCTTGTACATAAGAAGTTATGTCTATTTACACATTAGGTATTTTGTTACACAATCCTTCATATTGTATTTGTGTCTTGTTTATTGCCTTTTATCATAGTCTGCTTGCTGAGTTTTCCTAAAATACTGTTTACATGGTATGAGATACATGTTTAGCTACAGTATTACTTAGTACAGGAAATATCCTGCTTTATGAAGGGAAGACCTACACATAACCATCCTTTCCACCAGTGTTTCTGTTTTTCAACCATGGAGGTTCATTCAAGAATCATGAACGCAAAAAAAAGATCTAGATTTTCTGTCTTGATGTTTGTGTACAACCTTATTGATCATCTCAGCTCCTTATTTTATTTTAGAAATGTTTTAAGTATATTTTATATTTTCTTTTTTTTCTAAATTGTTGCTTTATGAATACTGCACAATATCAAATGTATAAATTATATACACAAGAATGAAAATATTGGTATCCTTCTGTTGTTATCTAGACAATTAAAAGTGTTGAAATAAATATCTCCTTCTGTCATCTAAACATGCATTTATGGTTTGCAATGAAAGATTTTTATAAATGTAAGAAGTATTAATTTGGAAATGTTCATATTCATATTGACATCATGTTAATGGATAGTGATTATGTATAAGATCCAGAAAATTCCTTACTTAAATAGGTTCATATAAATAATTACGAATTATGAATAATTTGTTACTGCTTAACCTTAAATGATTATGTTTCAGGGGAAAAAAAAGTTTTGGTTTCATAATGCTGCTTCACTTTCCCACATATGGTGTTTTTTCAATAGATTTTTTTTTAATGATAACCAGTAAATGCACAGAATTGTAACCGTTAGCAAATAGTGATGTATAAGAAATAAAACACTGTAAAATGCTGTTCTTAGAAAAGTATCAGCTCCTAAGTGGTAACAGCATGTCATGATTTATTCCTCCCTACTCCTGTTATTATATAGATGAATAGGGCTGTCATGCTCTCTCTGATCTTAAAGTATAATGAAGCCATGTAATAACTCTTTCATCAAACACAAGCTTATTACTTATTAGCTTTCATGTCTAATTAACTGCAATTTTTTTCCACATGGTCTGAACTCTTAGCTATGTTAATTATACAGCATAATAAACCAGGCTTTTTATTTATTTTTGTATTTACTGTGAAGTGCATGACCACTCAATGCAAATAAGTGAACAAATCATATGCTCTTCATTTTAACAACCACCATAACAAAATCACAGTATGCACAAACTCCCCAAACAACAAAACCAGTAACAAAAACAGCAAATGCTATTTGAAGATTGGGAAAAAGACACTAAAAAGTGATTATATTCCAATCTTCTGAACTAACATGTTTCACGTGCTCAGTGTGGTCTTCAAGTGTAGTTTGTGGCGAGTTCTGCTCTTGTAGCCTTCTGAGATGAACTTCAGTCTAATATAATAATAATATGTTACTCTAGCTTTTCTGTCATCTTAAATCAGTTTTCCCATTTCTTCACTGACCTCTCTTATCCATTCTGATATTCGATGTGAAAGCTTTTGACCTGTATCTACATTATTTTATGCATTGCGCTGTTGTCTCACAGCAAATTGTATATTTGCATGAATAAGCATGAGTTGCTACTATAAAGCAGATTGTAATTGAATATACTGCCTACTTGCTGAACATATGGTGGAGTTTAATGTCCATGCAGCAGTGCCTTTTGATAGATCCTTATAGGGTTCCTTGATAATAGTGCTACAGTCACTTTATTTCAGTAATTACATACTAATCTATAATTTCAGTCTTGATAGCTTGGTTATTTCAGGAAGTTTTTCCTTGCCACCATTCTTTTCGAATTTATGATGCTAAATATTATATTTGCAGTCTATTGTAATTCTGTAAAGTACACCATGATCCCTAACTCATAAGGAGGAATTTTTGGATTTTTGGTCTAAAATTGGTCTGTAATTTTTTAATAACATCTATGAGCTTCTTGAATTTTGTCCTTGTTATAACACCAAGTACCAACACAAGTATCATCAACTCTGCCCTTAATATGCTAAAGTTATTGATCTTCGCTCAGCTCTTGAGACCATCAGCCATAACATGCTTATTATTACTCGAACCACTCTTCTGATTTACCTCCCACCCCTATACAAGACACTGTTTCAGCTCTGTCATGAAACATATTCTTAACTTCGCCATCAATCATGATGTCCCTCAGGGATGTGCCCTTGGAACTCTTCTTTTCAGGATTTACAGCACATGATTCAACTAGCCAACATCAATCAATGGCGTGAAGTTTTACTGCAATGTTAATGATGTAAATGTGCTGCTCTAGCCATGCCATTAAACTCAATAAGTGCATGAATCTTTAATAAGCACTGGTTGCATTTTTTCCCAAAAAAAAATTATAAAAAATGTCCCTAGTATGTAATTATTTTTACATACATTTTAAATAATACATGCAAAATATGTTTTACTAGCACCCTATGTAGGCCAGCCCACAGATCTTAGCAAATACAGTGCATTGAATAAATGTTCACCCCTTGAAACTTTCATGGCATGATTAATAGTTTAATTATCCTAATTCAGTTAATTTTCAGTTGTAGAATTAGTCAAGGGTGTCAATACTTATGCAAGCCACTATATGTGCTTAGATCTGTGGGATGGCATACCTGGAGTGCAAGTAAAACTTGTTTTCCAAACTGTGGTCTTACCTTTGAACCCTTTTGCAATTATTCTTTGCATTACATTATAAAAGTGAACCTTACTTGAAATGAAAGATGCAGAAACATCTCTAGGTTATGTATGTAACCCTGGTTTCCAGAAGGAACAAGATGCTGCACCAACAACCCTTTGGGAATGCCTCTGCATGCCGCGGAGACGACGTTAACTTCGAAAGTGAAGGAAGCACTTGCAGGGACGCAGCATCTCATTTTCTCTGAGAACCAGGGTTATATACGTTACCTAGAGATGTTCCCCTTCAGGAACTCGAGCTGTGTCAATACAATACCCCAGTCTGACCAATCTCTGTCTAGTGTGGATGCGCACAGCAAGGTCAAAGAACAGTGCTGTCAGGAGTGGCACTAATGTCAAGGCTATAGGACCTGACAAAGTTGAGTGGGTTGTAGATCAGCCCGCAGCATTGCAATATCTTGGAAAGACACGCTAGAGGGAAAAGCCTTAGAGGCTGCCACACTTTGAGGAGTGGATAGCTTCCATAGTCCACCTACTGAGGGTCTGCTTATCCACAGTTAGACCCCTCTAATATATAGACCGAAGAAGGCAAACAGCTGGTCCGACATTCTCCACAAGGCAGTTCCAATTGGAAAGTGCTCTGTGGGAGCGGAGCGTGCTTCAAAAACCAATCAAACATGCTCTGCCCCCAGACAAGCTGCACATAGACTCTGTGTATCCCCCCATGATAAAGCAGAGGGAAAAAGTAACAAACAGCCTGAAAGTTTGCTTGCTTTTAACTTGCTTTTTTTTTCTATTTTCTTAATTTGAACCGACTTACTAATGCTTACCGCAAACAAACGCACAGAGCGCTTCATAAACAAACAAAAGCTAGCGCCATCTCCATGGCATATGCTTTTTTAGCTTCCTGACTAATTACACATAAAGCTATAAAAGCATATGCCATGGAGACGGCACTCGCTTCTGCTAGTTTTAATTTACATTAGGGTTTGTTAAGTAGTATTTCTACAGTTGAGGAAAGAAACCCGAATGGGTTTTCCTGGGGGTCCTCAGGAACGTTGACTTGTATATTTAAATCTGCTTCCATTTATTCAGTCCAACTTTCTCCTGATTCTATTGAATAGATAAGTCTTATAGTCTTTAGACTGTTTTTTTTTTTTAATTTATATAGACTATAGACTAAATATATAGACTATACTAAACTGGCACAAAGCTGCTTAAAGCCCATCACTCACATCACTATGACTTGAAACAACTAAAAGCATCAGAAGGTCATAAAAGAATTCGATAAATTCAGAGATTACACAACATCCTTGACTTTTAGACAGTATTAAAATGCTAATTGGATGAGAATTAATAATTAAACAGTTTCTCCATGAGTTTCTTTTTTGTATTTTGGCTTTTGTTAAGTGCTAGCAGCACGGTACATCAAGAGATGATATTCTTTTGTTCTGCTGTATTAATTATCCCAGATTTGTGATGCTGTCTCAGAAAGCACACTCCATCTTTCATTGTAGCATTTTAATGTCGCTTGATAGACTACTAAATCCATATAATGGAAACTGGCTGAAACTACTCCACATAGTCAAGACAAATATACATCAATGATGTATTATTTATTAAAAGATAAAACATTTTCTAATGTCTCCAGAAGATGGCAGTGTCTTTTAAGAGTACAGGGTGAACCCAAGGTTTTCAATGCCCAAAAGTCAAATAGATGTAATATATTCCGATAAATTGGAATGTATGCAAACAAATCTGCCTCCCTGCATTTTTAATATGCCCCATTTTTAATATATATCTTAATAAATACAGTGGAACCCGCTTATCTCGACCTCGGTTACCTCGACAACCCTATTAAGTCGACGTTTTTGAAGTGGAACCGCCACATTCATTCGAAAGCATTTTTTATCGGTTATGTCGACATTTTTTATGTCGCCGAACCCTGATATCTCAAGCACAAGGGGGGAAAAATGTGCCATTTAACATCGGTTATTTCGGTGCAGCCGCAGAAGAACCGCGGAAGTGGCGGAAAAATCAAACCTTACAGCTGCTACAGGTGTTGTATTGTATACTGGTGAATCTCCGCTGTTAGTTACTGCACATATGCATTTTGTTGTTAAATGTTCTGCGATGTGCTTTGGGAAGAAAAGCGCAGCCGTTGAGAGAGTGCCGGTGGGAAGACATGTACCGGTATACGCATGAGCGATAACAACGACCGCCATGAACCAACATATACCAACAATAACGGACAGTGAGAGTGTGGAAGTTTAAATAGAAGCTGGTAATGATGAAAACCAGCACCATATGTGCGCGATTGAAGCGGAGCTTCAGAGAAAGCGGCCGAGAAAGCACCTGTCATGCTAAAGGGGGCCAAAGGGGGTGTAGCAGGTGGATTCCTGACAGATAAACATGTACTGTATGTATTTTTATAGCATGCCTTCATCAAACAAATCGCGGCAACGCTGTTGTGTAAAAAAACCCTTCAAAAAAACGTGCATGCACATTATCATTTATTAACGCACATCATAAAGAAGTTTCAAGCATGTTAATATATTGCCGCCATTTTGATTTTTGTTTATCTCGATCATCGGTTACCTCAACGCTTTTTGGCGACCCCCTAGGACATCGACATAACCAGGTTCCACTGTATGTTCTTTATAAGCAAGTTTGTCCCTGATGAGCAAGCCAGTGGCGACTGTGGCAAAGAAAAACTCCACGAGATGGCATAAGGAGGAAACTTTGAGAGAAACCAGACTTAATCTGGGTTGCACCGAATGTCAATTTATTGCAGATATACGATGTTGTGAGGTACAGTGATGGTGATCAGAAGCGAACTGTAGTTCGGAGTCAATGTATCAGACTGTTGACATTAACAGTTCAATCCATCTCAAAGCTTCTGTTCTTACTCCAGAATTTCATAGAACCACCCAAGGCGTTGATGAGAAACCGTCCCAAGCTGCACAGAGTGGCCTCCAATCAAAGAGAACACCATCCAGAGGCAGGCCTGGACGAAGTGGGAAGATCCATGGAGGGAAGAAGTGCAGAAACAGTGGTCACTGGAACCTGGAGAGACAGAGAGAGAGAGAGAGAGCGAGAGAGAGAGAGAGAAAGAAGAGGGGTGACAGGAAGAGAAGGATATGGATTATTATGTGTCCTTATAGTTGTATGAAAGTTAATGTCACTGTGTAGTTTGGACTCCGACAAGACTCGCTATGGCAGCATAACTAAAATGGAGAAGCAGAAGGTAACAACGACATGATGGATCACTGGGATAAGAGACGACCCACCACACCACCATCAACAAACCTGAGTGAACGTGTGAATGTGAGCATACAAATATCCCAGTTTACCAAACACTCTATATCCATGTTCCCTCCAGATCTGCACCTTTACCTAAGAAAAAATCCACTGATCAAAGGCTTGACTAAATAAATAAGTTTTTTCAGCCTTGACTTGAACACTGAGACTGTGTCTGAGTCACAAAACTGATTGGAAGGTAGTTCCATAACTGTGGGGCTTTATAAGAGAAAGATCTGCTGCCTGCTGTAGTCTTCATTATTTGAGGAACCAACAAATAGCCTGCAACTTTTGATCCAAGTAGGCATGGAGAATCATACTGGTACAGAAGTTCACTCAGATACTGCGGTGCGAGACCATCAAGTGCTTTATACGTCAGTAGTATTATTTTATAATCAATATGAGATTTGATTGGAAGCCAGTGAAGACTGATCAAAACAGGGGTGATGTGGTAAAATTTTCTAGATCTAGTGAGGACTCTTGCTGCTGCATTCTAAAATAACTGAAGCTTATTTATGCACTTACTCATACACCCAGACAGTTAAGCACTAGTAGTCTAATCTAGATGTAACAAAAGCATGAACTAGTTTTTCTGCATCCTGTAACAACATCATATTTCTAATTTTAGCAATATTTCTAAGGTGAAAGAAGGCGACACTGGTAATTAACGTGAGCATCAAAGAAAAGACTCGGGTCAATAATCATACCAAGGTCTCTGACTGCTGTACACACTAAAACAGAAATACCATCCAGAGATGCTACGTAATCGGGAAGTTTGCTCCTAGCTGCATGTGGTCCTAGTAAATCATTCAGTTAATTCATACTGGATCCATCGAGGCCCGAGTTACAAACAACCACCACAGGTATTGTTAGCCAACAGGGTACCAGTGGAAATTGAACTGTTCTATCATGGTATGGATGGAAAGAGAAGGGTGCTGGTGTAGGGGTGATCCTAAACGAAAAGTACAGTAAGTGTAGTGGAGGTGAAAAGAGTTTCTAATAGGATTATGAACGTAAAGCTGAAAGTTTGAAGGGGTAAAGATAAATTTCATCAGTGCTTATGCTCCACAAGTGGGTTGTCAGATGGAGGAGACGGAAAAAAATCTGGAGTGAGTTAGATGAAGTGGTAGGAGGTGTACCTAGGAATGAACTATTGTTGATTGGGGCAGACTTTAATGGATTAAGGGAGCAGAGGTGATGAGGAAGTGATGAGTAGGCATGGCCTTAAGGAGAGGAATGTGGAAGGGCAGATAGTGGTAGATTTTGCTAAAATGATGGAAGTTAACTTTCTTTCGGCTTCTCCCATCAGGGGTCGCCACAGCGGATCATCTGTATTCGTGATCTTCATGTTCGATTCTGCACGCTTTTACACTGGATTCCCTTCCTAACGCAACCCTCCCCATTTATCCGGGCTTTGGACCAGCACTAAGATTGCTCTGGCTTGTGCAACCCTAATGGCTGGGTTTGGCTCCCTGACCTGGAATCGAACCCGGGCCTCGGCGGTGAGTGTGCTGAATCCTAACTAGTAGACCACCAGGGAGCTAAAATGATGGAAATAGCAGTGGTAAATACAGTGGAATCTCGGGTTACGAACGCCCCGGCACACGTATAATTCAGGTTACGAATCGCAGTTCATAAAAAATTTTGCCTCTAGTTAAGAGAAATTTTTTAGGATACGAGCGTTGCGCACGGAAAAATCGCAGGCAGGTTAGTTTTTTTACGTATCGCCACGTGCTCTCGCTGCGCTCTCGGGCAGCACATACACATCCGCTCGTCGCTCTAACAGTGCGGAATTACTGAACTTTAAATACTGTACGTATTCCTATCACCATGCCGCCAACAAAGTAGCCTGTTGGAAATTCTCCTTCCAAACAAAAACTCTCCCTCCTCCCGCTTCTACGGACGTCAGCTCCATCATGCGAGACTTCTTAAAGGTTCCATAAAGGTACCATTTAAAGATTTATTTTTTATATGTTTATATGTTTTTATATGATACGATTTTAATATAACATGTTAAAAGTAAATAATATTACTGAATATTGCCGTTATTTTTTTTTTTTAAGAAACACTTTTTGGGTGTCCAGAACGAATTACCGAAGTTTCTATTCATTCTTATGGGAAAATTTGTATCGGCATACGAGCTTTTTTTAGGTTAAGAGTAAAGTGATGGAACCAAATAAACTTGTAACCCGAGGTTCCACTGTACTTATTTTAAGTAGAAGTAGGAGCATAAGATGACAGAGTGGATGAAGGTGCACACAGGTGGAGTATGTTCTATGTAGGAGATGCAACCTGAAGGAGATTAGGGACTGTAAGGTGTTGGCAGGGGACAGTGTGTAGCTAGACAGCATTGGATGCTAGTCTTTAACATGGCTTTGGAGGTGAAGAAGAGGATGAGAGTGAGGACTGAATGAAGATTAAGTTGGTGGAAACTGAAGGAGGAAGACTGTAGTGTGAGATTCAGGGAATAGGTCAGACAGGGGCTCGTTGGTGGTGAAGAGGTGATGGATGATTTGGCATCTACTGCAGAAGTGATAAGGGGGGCAGCTAGAAAGGTACTTGGTGTGACATCTGGAAATAGAAAGGAAGACAAAGTCACATGGTGATGAAATGAGGAAGTGCAGGAGAGCATAAGGTTGCTTATGAGTTTGGCAAAACAGAATTGGGATCAGCAGAGAGATGAGAAAAGTGGGCATTAGTACAAGGAGATGTGGCAGCAGGTGAAGAGAGAAGGAGTTGCATTGTGTGTTTGTAAATTTAGAGAAAGCGTACGACAGGGTGCTGAGAGAGTTGTGGTATTGTATGAGGAAGTCAGGTGTGTCAGACCACACACCAGCATATTATTGGAGAGGAGATAGAGTGATATAGCCGGGGCACACCCCTACTCGTTTTTCGAAAGACATCCTGGGATTTTTTATGACATGTATGAGGTCAGTGTGACAGCAGTGAAGTGTGGAGTAGGAACGACAGACTGTTTTAAGGTGGAGGTTGGATTGTATCAAGAATCAGCTTTAAGCCCTTTCCTGTTTGTTGTTGTGATGGACATGTTGACAGATTCTGTGGACTATGATGTTTGCAGATAATATTGTTAATTGTGGTGAAAGTAGGGAGCAGGTGGAGAAGAGCCTGGAGAGGTGGAGGTTTGATAGTCAGTAGTAGTTAGACAGAGTACATGTGTGTGAATGAGGGGGGGCAGTAAAGTGGTGTGGTTGTAGCGAGAAGAGGTGAAGAAGGTAGATGAGTTTGGTCAACAATGCAAAGTAATGGAGAGAGAAGTGAAAAAAAGAGTGCAGGCAAGGTGGAGTAGATGGAGAAGAGTGGCAGGAGTGATAGTAGAATACTACTTACCAAAGTTTCTATTCATTCTTATAGGAAAATTTGTATCGGGATACGAGCTTTTCAGGTTAAGAGTAAAGTGGTGTGGTTGTAGCGAGAAGAGGTGAAGAAGGTAGATGAGTTTGGTCAACAATGCAAAGTAATGGAGAGAGAAGTGAAAAAAGAGTGCAGGCAAGGTGGAGTAGATGGAGAAGAGTGGCAGGAGTGATAGTAGAATACTACTATCAGTGGAATATATCATAATTCAGTCACATGCTTTCAAATTTCCAATACCATCTATTAACAGTTAGTGTGAATGAAATAATGCCTCAAGGAATTCATAACATACGTAGAGAAAAGTGTATTCTCTCCACTTCCACATACATTGGGTCACATTACTGTGATTGGTAGAGGAGAGATTGAGGGTATGCCTCTCCCACGCAATGAGCAAGGCCATTTTTGGTCATGGATGGCATTGTTGGGATTTGAACTTGTGATCTTCTGTAAAGATTGGCAGCTTTTTTATTAATATGGCTTAAAAAATTGGGTTTTCATGCAAATGTTTTTTATCTAGTTCAGTGAGAAAACCCAAGCAATAATTTGCGCTCCACTTAAAATAAGTGCTGATCACATCCTTGTTCATTTACCATCATCTAAAAGTGGCACGCAGCACCAGTTCCGGGAAAATAATGAATCATAACACATGATTAGCCATTCAGGTTCATGACAACAGCTGAAAAATGAGGGACTAGAAAAAGCTCTGTGGCCTTAATCTAGATTTACAATTACACTGCTTAGAACCCCTTTGTGGCCCACACCAGACTCACAGACTCATATCACTGTCTTAATTAAACTTGTCATTGTTATTGTTCTCTTTATATCTCTCACGGTTCCATCCATCCTACACAGTCTTTTGTTATTGTGATCATAGATCCTCATTACGTCTTTAATATTGTAAAGTCTATGCAGCATATTTATTTGAATGCTTCAGTGGTGGAGTGATTGTATTTCGAGGTTTATTTAAATCTAATGCAAGCTTGAGAAAAAATCTGCTGTGAACCAAGGCTTCAGGGAACATTTGCATAGGAAAAAGCATGATAAATTGCTAGAAGTTTGGCTTCGAGTTGACTGAGGTTATATAATCTATTGTGGCATAAATAGTCTTTAAACAGAGACTGTAAAGTCTGAGTAATGTGAGTGTCTAACATGTGTAGCTCTCGAGCATTTTGTGCTAGTTAAAATGATATGCAGGACAGATACTGTGCGTGCTCTATAAACGTTGAAAAGGGTACGATTTACCTGAAAAGTATAAAAAAAAAAATAGAGGTCATAAAAGTGCAATTTCTGCCTGACAAGTGGGCTATGGCATTTCGAGTTATCATCTGACTGTTGTCTATTATGTTGAAATTATAAAAGTGCAAAAAAGGGCAGTATGTCAGAAGAGCCAATTTAGAAAATTAAATCAATGACACATCTTCAATATTTTCATGTACTTCTGAAATCTGCTTCCTTTTAATTGTACTAAAACTGTAAGCACTGATCGTTTTCAAGTTTCTTGACATTGAATGGGAAGACTAAAACAGTTCCACTAAGTACAATAATCAATTTTGTTAATAAATTTTAGTTTGTAAGTATAAGTGCATTTTTTTCACACTATTGCAGAGGTTTTTTTTTGTTTTCTAATGAGGAAAAAAGCAAATGTAAGGTAATTGCATTTATAGTGGTTTTAGGGGGTGGCATTCTGAACATTTTTTGGGGTTATGTGCTAAAGGTTATGCCTTCATTGAATATCAGTCAGTCTTAAAAAAAAGAGGATTTTTGGTAATTTTGAACACTAAATATACGAAGCATTTACCTTTGTGTAATCAATTGTCAAGACTGACAGTGGCAAGTGTGGATCTGAATTTTGTGCTGGAAAGAAATCAGACCTGGTTTCATATACGTAAATTCGTATGGCGTCAGGAGATGATGCCGTTAAACAAATAAATGTGTATGGCAAAAGATATAACCTTATTATCGTTTGTAATAGTGACAGTTAATATAAAAAAAAACTTAATTATTGATTGAGGCTCCAGTGACCACTGTTCCTGCCCCTCTTCCCTCCGTGGATCTTCACACTTCTGCTGCACTGACTCGGGAGTGCAGTTTGCTTCTGCTCATCATCACTGCACCCCGCTTATTATCGTTTGTAATAGTGACAGTTAATATAAAAAAAAAACTTAATTATTGATTTAAAGATTTACTTACAGTAAATAGTAATTGAATATAAAATAAAACTTTATTGAAAAAAAATAAAATGTACACCCCATACAGCATGTATCTACTTAATGTTTTTTAATTTACTTAATCCTGCTAGAGCAATAGCAGTCTGACCTTCATCAGACCCTGCTGTTCATGAACTTCATTTCATCTTCTTTTCCTCCCTTCTTTTTCCATCTCTATGGTAGTCAAGAGTTGCCTAAGCCTTTTCCTTTGGGGTTCAGGCTTCCTGGGGAGTGTTGCAAATCCTGTGATCAATTGAGACCTTTCAAATGTCACAGGCAAATACAACGAGTCTACAGTTCAGCAGGGAGCCCCGTGTACCAAGAACTCTCATTCTACAGAGCAAAAGGAGGATCGTCTTTAAGAAATGCAGACTAATAAAGGCTGTAAGAGGACAGTATGTAGTTTTAGTGAGTGTAAGAATCAAAGAGTGGAATGGCATTTAAGAAGATCACTGCATGATTTGAAACAAGTCTAATATCATGCTCTTTCTAAGTAAGAGTGGTTTTGACATTGGACTGAGGATTGAAAGGTTGTAAATTCAATCCAAACACTGCTAGGCTGCCACTGCTGGTCCATCAAGCAATCATGCCCTTAACCTTCAACTACTCAGTTGTATGATAATGTTGTATCATTAAGATCATTGTAATTCACTCTGGAAAAGTCTGCCAAATGTTGTACATGTAAGTGATTGAAATCAGATTAGGACATGCTGTTATAGAAAAATAATGTTGATTCATTGCACTCCTCTTGTTAAGGTCAGAGGTGGGAAGTAACAAAGTACAAATACTTCGTTACTGTACTTAAGTAGATTGTTTTGGTGTCAGTACTTTACTTTTTTACTCAAGTGAAAGTAAAGAAGTCTTGTCTCTGACATGTGCTTAAGTAAAAGGTTTTTATTACTTGTACCTGTTTTAGCTGTTAACTGGACCTCACATCATGTAAGATAGATAGATAGATAGATAGATAGATAGATAGATAGATAGATAGATAGATAGATACTGTACTTAAATAGATTTTTCTGGTATCAGTACTTTACTCCACTATTTATTTTTCAGACAACTTTTTACTTTTACTCATTACATTTTGACACAAATATCTGTACTTTTTACTTCTTACAACTTCAAAACAGACTTGTTACTTTAGATTTAATCCATTGATTTGGTGAAATATATATTTTTTATTTTCACTGCGTGCCAATTTCAGCCGAACATCCGATTTCCTGTCATTGTGTGTCTTTTTCAATCCGCTGGTGTATAAAGTCCTCTCACTCACCACAGATTTAGTCTAGATTACGAAATTTAGAATCAGTAGGCAGAAGGCAGTAAGAACTTTAGGGTTAATGTGGATGAGACAGAGGGAGTCAGTGATGTAAACATGAGTGAGATAGACACATCTTTTCTCTGCTTGTGTTCTATATGTGGATCTTCCGCCTGGACACATTCATTAGGTAACAAAATTTTTAATTAGTTTTGTATCAAAATATATATATATATATATACACACACACACAGTGAGGAAAATAACTATTTGAACACCCTGCTATTTTGCAAGTTCTCCCACTTAGAAATCATGGAGGGGTCTGAAATTGTCATCGTAGGTGCATGTCCACTGTGAGAGACATAATCTAAAAAAGAAAAATCCAGAAATCACAATGTATGATTTTTTTTAAACAATTTATTTGTATGATACAGCTGCAAATAAGTATTTGAACACCTGAGAAAGTCAATGTTACTACATGGTACTGTAGCCTTTGTTTGCAATTACAGAGGTCAAACGTTTCCTGTAGTTTTTCACCAGGTTTGCACACACTGCAGGAGGGATTTTGGCCCACTCCTCCACACAGATCTTCTCTAGATCAGTCAGGTTTCTGGCCTGTCGCTGAGAAACACAGAGTTTGAGCTCCCTCCAAAGATTCTCTATTGGGTTTAGGTCTGGAGACTGGCTAGGCCACGCCAGAACCTTGATATGCTTCTTATAGAGCCACTCCTTGGTTATCCTGGCTGTGTGCTTTGGGTGATTGTCATGTTGTAAGACCCAGCCTCGACCCATCTTCAATGCTCTAACTGAGGGAAGGAGGTTGTTCCCCAAAATCTCACAATACATGGCCCCGGGCTTCATCTCCTTAATACAGTGCAGTCTAGATGGTTAGTAGCTCCTAGTTTTATGAGCTTAACATTTGTGATCTTCACAGATCCAGCATCAGCTTCTCCACGGCAGAGCCTTTAAACACTCCAGGAGGTCCAATGTCAAAACCACACATTTAGCGGGATCCAATTGGCACTGGTACGTCTCTAGATGGTTCGGGATGTTTGCGAGTTCGGCTCTACTTCTTCAAAGGTCCATAATCTTCATGAGGTCAGAGGTGAGAAGCAGTGGAGAGAAATTAGCGTAGCTGCTGTTCATGATATTAACAGCACAAGTTGATAATGTGCATGTGATCAGATGTTCTGGAGCACAGGGTTATGATGTGAGAAGTATGTTATGTGTAGGCTTTGCTAAAAAGATATGTTTTTAATCTGCACTTAAACTGGGAGAGTGTGTCTGAGCTTCGAAACACTGTCAGGAAGACTATTCCAAAGTGTAGGAGCTAAATGTAAAAATGGGCTACCGCCTTTAGTGGACTTTGCTATTCTAGGAACTACTAGAAGTCCAGAGTTTTGAGATCTCAGGGAGCGTGACGGATTGTAGCATGTTAAAAGACTGTAGAGATACATGGGAGCTAAACCATTTAGTGCTTTATAAGTACATATATATCACATGCTGTAAATATGATACATGTTTAACACCTCCAAGCTGCCAGTTTTAAGCACCTGAGCAAGCCCTTAACTCATTACTGCTCAATTAGTAAATGAGATCATTAAGAGTCACTTCCATCCAGAAGTGGCTAAATCTCACTATCTTTGTCTCTCTGTTTTCTCTGTCTAATTGTCTCTGTGTCTCTTTTAGTAAATGTCTCTGTCTCATTGTATATGTCTCTCTCTTGCTGTCTCTCTATTTGTTTCTCACTCTTTCTAAAGCTGTGTCTGTGTCTCTTTGTCTCTGTCTTTCCTGCTTATTTACATGTCTAACAAAGTTTTGAGTTTTGAAGTAATGCCATTAGCGATCTATGATGAAAGACTTTCCTGGTTCGATTCTTAGTTTTTAAAAACAGAACAATGAAAGGTCATTAAAATTGGTTGCTGGTAAATCATGGTATATCAGTGGTGCAGGTCTTGAAGATGTGGTTCTTGTACCTGAGTCACTTCTCATAAACTTTGAGTAACTAAGAGAATGAACAGGAAGGAGATGTTTTGACCGTCTATCATCATGATCTAAGAGAAAACAGTGGTCTCTTAACTATAGAAAACCAAGAGTCCAATAAGCAAAACCTTGTTTGCCACCCCTATGGTAGTGTAGTGGTTAGTGATACGGTCTCTGCTATCTGACTCATCTGGTTCGATGCCTACGGCTTTAAAAAGTTTTAATAAAGAACTATAAAAGGTTCCAAAAATCAGGCTCTTGCAGGAGATCCTGTGGCTCAATTGGAAGAGCTTTGCCTCTGTGTTGAGAGGTGGCTGGTTCAAACCCTGGCCAGGGCTCGAAGTAAAGAGTGTGGAAGATGTCAGGAATAGTTGTGTGGAAAATAGAATGGGGACAGTTTTGGAGGAAGTTTCCTGTAGCAGGGGGGCAATATCTGGGCATCTGCCCCCCCAGCATCTGAAAAGCTGAAAGCTGGGGTTTATGAAGCAAAAAAGTATTAACTTTTTAACAACACGCTGCTGACAAGCTTTCAAAGCCAGTCCTACATGCCTTCTTTCTTACTGCGCTGGCATAAAACAAAATATGAACCCTCCAAAAAGCACACATGCTTTTCAGCAGTGGTCGCTCAGTGGTTTAGGGCTTGTGCCTCATCTAAACATGCTTCCCAGTCTGATCTCTTCCATGGTTCAGTGGGTTAAGGCTGGTGCCTCGCTGAAGTCCTAGACTTAACACTCGACACACACTCATTACTCATCTCAGCCCATTCCACCATCATTTATTTATTATTATTTATACTCTGCCGTACTAGACTGTTTGCATGCTTTTTTTTTGCGCCCTTACTGTTTATTATTACACTATACTGTTATTATACTATACTGTTTACATGCTGTCTTTTGCACCTCTTGACTGCTGCTGTTTTTGCACTACAATGTGTCTGTTTATATTCACTCCTGGGTATAGATTTTACAGTTACCTCTTACAGTACTGTATATTCAGAGTATACAGTAGTTTGCACACACTGCAGGAGGGATTTTGGCCCACTCCTCCACACAGATCTTCTCTAGATCAGTCAGGTTTCTGGTCTGTCGCTGAGAAACACAGAGTTTGAGCTCCCTCCAAAGATTCTCTATTGGGTTTAGGTCTGGAGACTGGCTAGGCCACGCCAGAACCTTGATATGCTTCTTATAGAGCCACTCCTTGGTTATCCTGGCTGTGTGCTTTGGGTGATTGTCATGTTGTAAGACCCAGCCTCGACCCATCTTCAATGCTCTAACTGAGGGAAGGAGGTTGTTCCCCAAAATCTCGCAATACATGGCCCCGGGCTTCATCTCCTTAATACAGTGCAGTCTAGATGGTTAGTAGCTCCTAGTTTTATGAGCTTAACATTTGTGATCTTCACAGATCCAGCATCAGCTTCTCCACGGCAGAGCCTTTAAACACTCCAGGAGGTCCAATGTCAAAACCACACATTTAGCGGGATCCAATTGGCACTGGTACGTCTCTAGATGGTTCAGGATGTTTGCGAGTTTGGCTCTACTTCTTCACAGGTCCATAATCTTCATGAGGTCGGAGGTGACTGGAGCTGGCCAACCTCAGGATGCCTCGGGATGGGGAGAGAAAAAGAAGCAGTGGAGAGAAATTAGCGTAGCTTCTGTTCATGATATTAACAGCACAGTTGATAATGTGCATGTGATCAGATGTTCTGGAGCACAAGGTTATGATGTGAGAAGTATGTTATGTGTAGGCTTTGCTAAAAAGATATGGTTTTAATCTGCACTTAAACTGGGAGAGTGTGTCTGAGCCTCGAAACACTGTCAGGAAGACTATTCCAAAGTGTAGGAGCTAAATGTGAAAATGGTCTACCGCCTTTAGTGGACTTTGCTATTCTAGGAACTACTAGAAGCCCAGAGTTTTGTGATCTCAGGGAGTGTGACGGATTGTAGCATGTTAAAATACTGTTTAACACCTCCAAGCTTCCAGTTTTGGGCACCTGAGCAAGCCCTTAACTCACTACTGCTCAATTAGTAAATGAGATCATTAAGAGTCACTTCCATCCAGAAGTGGCTAAATCTCGCTATCTTTGTCTCTCTGTTTTCTCTGTCTAATTGTCTCTGTGTCTCTTTTAGTAAATGTCTCTGTCTCATTGTATATGTCTCTCGCTTGCTGTCTCTCTATTTGTTTCTCACTCTTTCTAAAGCTGTGTCTGTGTCTCTTTGTCTCTGTCTTTCCTGCTTATTTACATGTCTAACAAAGTTTTGAGTTTTGAAGTAATGCCATTACCAATCTATGATGAAAGACTTCCCTGGTTCGATTCTTAGTTTTTAAAAACAGAACAATGAAAGGTCATTAAAATTGGTTGCTGGTAAATCATGGTATATAAGTGGTGCAGGTGTTGGAGATGTGGTTTTTGTACCTGAGTCACTTCTCATAAACTTTGAGTAACTGAGAGAATGAACAGGAAGGAGATGTTTTGACCCTCTACCATCATGATCTAAGAGAAAACAGTGGTCTCTTAACTATAGAAAACCAAGAGTCCATTAAGCAAAGCATTGTTTGCCACCCCTATGGTAGTGTAGTGGTTAGTGATATGGTCTCTGCTATCTGACTCATCTGGTTCGATGCCTACTGCTTTAAAAAGTTTTAATAAAGAACTATAAAAGGTTCCAAAAATTAGGCTCTTGCAGGAGATCCTGTGGCTCAATTGGAAGAGCTTTGCCTCTGTGTTGAGAGGTGGCTGGTTCAAACCCTGGCCAGGGCTCGAAGTAAAGAGTTTGGAAGATGTCAGGAATAGTTGTGTGGAAAATTGAATGGGGACAGTTTTGGAGGAAGTTTCCTGTAGCAGGGGGGCAATATCGGGGCATCTGCCCCCCCAGCATCTGAAAAGCTGAAAGCCGGGGTTTATGAAGCAAAAAAGTATTAACTTTTTAACAACACGCTGCTGACAAGCTTTCAAAGCCAGTCTTACTGCGCTGGCAAAAAACAAAATATAAACCCTCCAAAAAGCACACATGCTTTTCAGCAGTGGTCGCTCAGTGGTTTAAGGCTTGTGCCTCATCTAAACATGCTTCCCAGTCTGATCTCTTCCATGGTTCAGTGGGTTAAGGCTGGTGCCTCGCTGAAGTCCTAGACTTAACACTCGACACACACTCATTACTCATCTCAGCCCATTCCACCATCATTTATTTATTATTATTTATACTCTGCCGTACTACACTGTTTGCATGCTGTTTTTTGCACCTTTGACTTTATTATAGCGTTTATATGCTGTTTTTTTCGCCCTTACTGTTTATTATTACACTATACTGTTATTATACTATACTGTTTACATGCTGTCTTTTGCACCTCTTGACTGCTGCTGTTTTTGCACTACAATGTGTCTGTTTATATTCACTCCTGGGTATAGATTTTACAGTTACCTCTTACAGTACTGTATATTCAGAGTATACAGTAAGTTTACTAGTTGGCACTATCTCAGGTTTTGTGTCTTGTCTTGTGTTATCTTGTGTTTTCTGTCTGCACTGTCTGTTTGTACTGTTTTTTTGTCTGCACTGTTTGCACTCGATACACTTTATGTAGCTTGTTGTTGTTTAGTGTAGCACCAGGGTTCCGGAGGAACGTTGTCTCGTTTTTACTGTGTAATGTGTACCACTGTGTATAGTAGAAATGACAATAAAATCCTCTTGACTTGACTTGACTTGAAGGTGAGGATCAGGGTTTGAATCCTGCTTTCTTCCTGCCATTTACAATGTGGGTTCAAATTGTGCTATTTACATCTGTATTCGCTTCCTACATCTTTCTTTAGCGTTAAATTCTTGTGTTGATGGTTTGGAAATAAAAAGATAGACCTGCTCTAATCAAGCTTTTTTTTCAAGTTTTTTTCTGATGGCTTAGTGGGTTAGGCTGGTACTTTGCTAATGCAGGGTTCAAACCTGGCTTTCTGTGTGCTAGTCATGAGGTAGGTTTAATTCCTGATTTCTACATCTTCATATTCTTGTTTTGATGGGTTAAAAAAAAAAAAAGATAGACCTGCTCTAAACAACCTTTCTAGCTTGTCCTTCCTGATGGTTCAGTGGGTTAATGCTGGTGCCTTGCTAATGGTGTGAATCAGGGGTTTGAATCCTGCTTTGTCCCTGCTAGTTACATTATGGTTTTGCTTCCTATGTCTGTTTTTAGCATTATATTCTTGTGTTGATGGTTTGAAAGAAAAGATATACCTGCTCTAAACAATCATCACAACCGGCCCTTCCTGATGGTTCAGGGGGTTAATTTTGGTATCTTGCTGTTGGTGGGATTCAGGGTTCGAATCCCGCTTTCTGTGTTTGAATTTCTTATTTTAAAGAATGAAACGAAGGATAAACCCCCCGAAAAAAAGAAGGTGTGTTGTGGGACTTGATGGCTTTGTGGTAAAAGCCTTGCCTCTGAGCTCAGAGGTTGCTGGTTCAAATCTGGCTTCTCCCTGCTCTAGGTAAGCTCTGTAGAAAGTAGTCTGTGGTGAGCAAGGGAGTGGTTGGCTTTGAAGACCTGCTGCTGCACAGCCTCAGAAAAAAAAGAGGGTGATAGGTTTTTGGCTGAATTTTTCCCTATATATGCAAAACTAAGTCGATACTTTTTTGGACGTTTTTGATTCATAACCCCTGTTTTCAGCTTTTCAGATGCTGGGAGGGGCAGATGCCCGGATATTGCCCCCCTGCTTCAGGATACACCCTCCGAAACCTTCCACATTTAACCTTCCACGCAGCCATGCCTGACACCTTCCACACTTTTAACTTTGAGCCCTGGCCGGGGTTTGAACCAGCAACCTCACAACCCAGAGGCAAAGCTCTTCCAATTGAGCCACAGGATCTACTGCAAGACCCTGATTTTTGGGACCTTTTATAGTTCTTTATTAAAACTTTTTAAACAATTTAAAGGAAAGCTAAGTGGTAGGAATCGAACCAGGTGAGTCAGATAGCAGAAACCGTATCACTAACCACTACACTACCATAGGGGTAGCAAACAAGGCTTTGCTTATTGGACTCTTGGTTTTCAATAGTTAAGAGACCACTGTTTTCTCTTAGAAATGATGGTAGAGGGTCAAAACTTCTCCTTCCTGTTTATTCTCTCAGTTACTCGAAGTTTATGAGAAGTGACTCAGGTACAAGAACCACATCTCCAACACCTGCACCACTGATATACCATGATTTACCAGCAACCAATTTTAATGACCTTTCATTGTTCTGTTTTTAAAAACTAAGAATCGAACCAGGAAAGTCTTTCATCATAGATTGCTAATGGCATTACTTCAAAACTTAAAACTTTGTTAGACATGTAAATTAGCAGGAAAGACAGAGACAAAGAGACACAGACACAGCTTAAGAAAGAGTGAAAAAACAATGAGAGACATATACATGAGAGACACAGAGACACAACCATTCCTGACACCTTCCACACTCTTAACTTCGAGCCCATGACCATGACATGCCAACTTTGTTAGACATGTAAATAAGCAGGAAGGACAGAGACAAAGAGACACAGACACAGCTTTAGAAGGAACAGCAAGAAAGAGACATATACAGTGAGACAGAGACATTTACTAAAAGGGACACAGAGACAATTAGACAGAGAAAACAGAGAGACAAAGATAACGAGATTTAGCCACTTTTGGATGGAAGTGACTCTTAATGATCTCATTTACTAATTGAGCAGTAATGAGTTAAGGGCTTGCTCAGGTGCTCAAAACTGGCAGCTTGGAGGTGTTAAACATGTATCATATTTACAGCATGTGATATATATGTACTTATAAAGCACTAAATGGTTTGGCTCCCATGTATCTCTACAGTCTTTTAACATGCTATAATCCGTCACGCTCCCTGAGATCTCAAAACTCTGGGCTTCTATTAGTTCCTGGAATAGCAAAGTCCACTAAAGGCGGTAGCCCATTTTTACATTTAGCTCCTACACTTTGGAATAGTCTTCCTGACAGTGTTCGGGGCTCAGACACACCCTCCCAGTTTAAGTGCAGATTAAAAACATATCTTTTTAGCAAAGCCTACACATAACATACTTCTCACATCATAACCTTGTGCTCCAGAACATCTGATCACATGCACATTATCAACTTGTGCTGTTAATATCATGAACAGCAGCTACGCTAATTCCTCTCCACTGCTTCTCTTTCTCTCCCCATCCCGAGACACCCTGAGGTTTGGCCAGCTCCAGTCACCTCCCACCTCTTGGTGATTACGGACCTTTGAAGAAATAGATGCCGAACTCGCAAACATCCCGAACCATCTAGAGACGTACCAGTGTCAATTGGATCCCGCTACATGTGTGGAGTTTTGACATTGGACCTCCTGGAGTGTTAAGGCTCTGGCATGGAGAAGCTGATGCTGGATCTGTGGTGATCAAAAATGCTGAGCTCATATATATATATATAAATAAAATATAAAAGGCGAAATTTACTCTCTTCTTTACTTTGAAATAAAATAAATAAATAAACTCCACCGAAAGATATTTTTAATCAGTAAACTTTTGTTTTAGTTATGCGCCAAGTCTTTATATTTATAATATATTATTCGCTAATAGCCCTTATATCTAATCACTGTACATATGCTACATATTTGCACGATTTTGCTACTTTTTGCACTTCTGGTAGATGGCAAACTGCATATCGTTGCTGTGTACCTGTACAATGCAATGACAATAAAGTAAGTTATCTATCTATCTATCTATCTATCTATCTATCTATCTATCTATCTATCTATCTATCTATCTATCTATCTATCTATCTATCTTACATGATGTGAGGTCCAGTTAACAGCTAAAACAGGTACAAGTAATAAATACTTTTTACTTAAGTACACGTCCGAGCCAAGACTTCTTTACTTTCACTTATGTAAAAATGTATAATCAGTACTTCAACTTTTACCTGAGTATTTTAAAACATGAGTATCTGTACTTCTACTTAAGTAAAGGATAAGTGTTCTTTTTGCCACATCTGGTTAAGGTGTGCAGTAATAAGTGTGTAAATGGTGACTATTCATGTTCTGTGGTTCTGAGCCATTGTAGTAGACTTTGTGTAGCGACTCACTCATGTGACGGGTGGAACACATGCACAACCTACTCACCAGAGATGCACACTCAATTTGCACCACTCCTCAGAGGCTAAAAAGTCTAACTCAGATGTATTAATGTGTGCAGAGCGCTACAGATGTGTTTTGCCAGTCAAACTTGGCTATAACCGTTTCCCTCTGACCAACCAATCAGAGGAGAGAAAAGTGCTAAAGATATTCTGGGCCAGCTAGCTGGCCCTGTGGAGCGAATATAAAATCTGATTAGTTAAAGAAACAAAGCTATTTCTTAAGTAGACTATGGTAAAAAGCCAGCAGTATTGACTTTAAAGGCCCTGGGCAGATTAGATTGACATGGCAGCACATAGAGGCTGAAATCTGATTGGACAAAAAAAAATCCAACATCCACATAGACATACTGGAAACAGTGCAGCCAAGAAAAACTGTGAGGAGAATAAACTGTTAGGAATACATTTATACAATTTCATGTAAGAAATATTAGAATTTAGGTTGTAAATGTAGGTCAGTGCTTCTGATAGTGTTTAGGCCAGAAGGGAAGGCTTTGCTGGCCCTGACCGCCTGCCACTGGGTTGTGCTAATGTTCAGTGGAAGACAAAGTACACAATTCCTGTAATTGAGTATAATCTTAGTGTAAATATAAGCTATCCTACAGACCACCATCTGATGCTGTCTAGCTACATTATCCCCTGCCAACTTAGTCTTCAAACTCCTTCAGGTTCCATCTCCTACATAAAACATAGTCCACCTGTGTGCACCTTCCTCCACTCTTATACATCAGCTTATGCTCCTCCTTCTACTTAAAATAAGTATTTACCAATTACATTTCCATAATTTTAGCAAAAACTACCACCATCTGCTCTTTCACATTCCTCTCCTTAAAGCCATACCTACCATCACCTCCTTATCACCTCTGTCTCCTTCACCTACATGCTGTTTAATTCTTTTTACGTATAAATTGAATTAAAATGAGTATACTTTGCTTCAATAAGCTATGAAGATTGAAGGTTTTCTGGTGGTCTAGTGGTTAGGATGCGGCGCTCTCACCACCGCGGCCCGGGTTAGATTCCCGGTAAGGGAACCAACCGAAGCCATTAGGGTTGCACAAGCTAGTGCACTTTTGGGGAGGGTTGCGTTAGGAAGGGCATCCAGTATAAAAAACATGTGCCAGATCGAACATGCGGATCACGAATACAGATGATCTGCTGTGGCGACCCCTAATGGTGAGAGGTTGAAAGAAAGGTTAGGTTTAAACTATGAAGGTTGTAGTATGTACAGTAGCTGCTAATTTTCCTCTTGATCTTTGCATGGAAATCACATAAGCCAGTTGTGAAATGCTGAATAATTTTAGGGGATATTATTTAAACTGTTTTGACAAAATGGCATTATAACTAGTTCAGGTCTTCGTACCTTTTTAACACAACACTGATATATAGAACATTTCATACATCAGTTTCAACTATGTTTGTTGAATAAAATATGATATTGGTGCTCGCATAGAGCTGTAGGATATGTGATAGATGCTTTGGGAAAAGTAGGTCAAGGTTAAGAATGATTAGCCAGCGGGTGGAGAAAATACATAGTGATTTCCGATACAGTGTCCAGCTGAGGCTTTGTTCTCAAAGAGATAAGCAGTTGTCATTTACAGCATGTATAACATGTGGTGGTATTTTTCTCTATACACCAGTATACAACAGTCATTTGGAGTAAAATAAGCATGTGGGTTAGAGATAAGCATTATTTTTTATGTGAGAGTTAATGGAAGATTGAGTGATACACAGCTCAAAGGCTTTGAATATATTAATTGTTTTAGTAAATAAGAGGAACGAGCCAACAACCGTAAATTTTGTTTTCATCTGCTCTGATGCTGGCACATTAATGATTATAGAGTGCTAAACAGAAAGGATGCTCACTTCATTGGTATTCTGCAGCTAAGTCGAAATAACCCATTAGCATCTGCGATGTTGAAATCAACTAATGCTTCACATGAAATGGAGAAAGAAAAAAAAAAAAACATCCAGCCATACAGGGACCTGCTCCACTGATGGATCATTGGGGAATAAACCTTAATCATTTCAGGCCTTAAAGCTGACCTCTAAGCCAGTGAAGCTTGCCAAAGAAGCGCTTTCAAGCATAGAATTGGTGATAACGTCTACTTGCAGAGATCTATAGAGCTTGTGGTCTATATAGGCTATAAAGTTCCAAGTGTGTGAACCTGGTTTTCTGTAATTTGTATGCAAGGAAGTCTCCCCTGTACTTTATGTAGGTGTAAATAGGGTTGTACATTATCATTGGTGTCAGTAATTGAAACACAGTGATGTTGGAAGATTTACACTTCTCTACAAAGTGGGGCTTTGAAGACAGATCAGAGCAGGCAGATTGTGCTCGATTGGATGACATGACCATTTATTATACGATGACTGCTGGCCAAATTCTTTTAGCCTTTTATCTGGAGTAAAAAAAAAGTAAAAAAAAAGGACAAAAGAGAAAGGAGATTTGAGAGAAGTGGAGATGAGAATTGTGATGCTGAGAGATAACTAGGAAAACCTTATAAAGGGCTCACATTCAATTATATGCATTGACAGAATTGGGTTCCTTCTCCATGTTGCTATAATCAAGTCAACCGTTTGCTTGAGGATCCGTTTTTTCATGAATTCTTAGGGGTTCAAGAGGACCAATAATATGTAAAGTTAAATATGTAATATGTAAAGTTAAATATGTAATGTTATGTATTAAAATAATATGTTAATTTAATAAAATTAAATTAAATTTGATGAATGGAAATGTGATTTTCAGAAAGGCTTATTAATTGTTGAGTTGTTCACAGCATTATAACACTGATAATGAATGTGCAAAAAAATGTAGCATGATTAATGAACACTCTTTAAACACGCTTGAATTTATGTAACTTAC
The DNA here is from genome assembly GCA_024362625.1 of Silurus asotus. Taxonomy (NCBI): domain Eukaryota; kingdom Metazoa; phylum Chordata; class Actinopteri; order Siluriformes; family Siluridae; genus Silurus; species Silurus asotus. The sequence goes on from MU563244.1 coordinate 1,292,420, forward strand.
AGAAAGAGTCACTAAATGACTCAATTAATGAATCAAAATAAAACATTAGTTAAAAGATTCAAGTTAAAATGACCCCACTACTATGGAAGTATAGTTTAAATTAATATATTCTGGGTGAAGAGTGAAAGTACACCACTATTATAATCTTTAAATTCATAATTCTAGTATTCCTATTACTTCTTTGGCATGCCATTTGGGGGATTTTTTTTAAACAATATGCATTAAAAATAGTGTTAATGTACACATTATACAGGATGTATGGTAGTTAGTACTATTGTGTTTTGTGAATCTGTCCTGCACTGTCTTGTATTGTATTGAATTGGCTTTTGTACTTAGCTCTGTTTTATGGGATGTAGCTCTATGTTGTTTAATGTAGCAGGGTTCTGGAGAAACATTGTCGCATTTTACTGTGTACTGCTTCAGCTATATATGGTTGAAATTACAATAAAAGCGTCTTGACTTAAAAAAAAGCCTACAGTGAGTTAAGATAAACTTAATGTAAACAGATTATTCTATTAAAGACACACTCTCTTCACTTCCACTGTCACTGGCTGAAACAGTAAATGAACATGCTGTGCTCAGTTAGTTGTGAAAGAAAAAAATGGACATGCTCTACGATCAATACTAATCCAAGCCAAGTGTGATGAGAGATCCATGCAGGACTTGGCTTCTGGGTCAATGGTAAACAAATGAAGGATAAGAGAAGGAGAGTCAGATATAAACAACCCAGTTTCTAGACCTATAAAAGTGTGTCAGGCCAACATAGAGACAGGTCAGAGAAAGGACGCAGAAGTGGATCAGTTCTAAACCTCTCCATCTCTGTCACGACTCCATCATGCTGCTCTTGTTTGTGTGGGGGATTTAGAATGCTACTAAATTTACCACAGTGTTGCAGGACACGGATAGGGACAGAAATCTGTGGTAATGCTGCAGTCCCAGCAACCCTGATACCAAAATCCTCACACAGGGTACAGACAATTCTGCCAGCATCTCTCATTTGTTGGTTGCTGCTTGAGGCACAGACAAGTGGCCTGGATAAGTGCTGTTTAGAGTTTAGGTTTTTTTTTTATTCTTTTTCTGGTGGAACAGACTGTTCTTACTCCTCTACCATATTGTGCTACAGGAATTATGCTTGAGATTTGACAGAATAAGTGAAAATTATCTTGAAAAATTGCAGCCTATAATAGCAGAGCTGCATTTATTGTTTAATATCTCATTGTTCATTCTTATGAGTAACTGGTTTCCCATTAGACAAAATAACCTGAACCTTTGACACCAGACATATATATACAGGGAGTGCAGAATTATTAGGCAAATGAGTATTTTGACCACATCATCCTCGTTATGCATGTTGTCTTACTCCTACAGTGGAACCCGGTTATGTCGATGTCTTAGGGGGCGCCAAAAAGCATCGAGGTAACCGATGATCGAGATAAACCAAAATCAAAATGGCGGCAATAAATTAACGTGCTTGAAATTTCTTTATGTACATGATGTGCGTTAATAAATGAGAATGCGACAGCGTTGCCGTGATTTGTTTGATAAAGGCATGCTATAAAAATACATACAGTACATGTTTATCTGTCAGGAATCCACCTGCCACGCCCCCTTCGGCCCCCTTCAGCCCCCTTCGGCGTGTCAGGTGTTTTCTCAGCCGCTTTCTCTGAAGCTCCCGCGGCTTCAATCGCGCACATATGGTGCTCGTTTATCATCATCACCAGCTCCTATTTAAACTTCCACACTCTCACTGTCCGTTATTGTTGGTATATGTTGGTTCACGGCGGTTGTTGTTATCGCGCATGCGTATCCCGGTACGTATCTTCCACCGGCACTCTCTCAACGGCTGCTCTTTTCTTCCCAAAGCGCATCGCGGATTCCCCCCCGGTCCAGCCGTGGTTAAGTCTATGATTTTGCTGGTCATCCCCCGTTCTCCCGTGTGCTGTTCAGCGCCGCGCTTCTACTTTCGCCTCCCGTTCATCGCATAACATTTAACAATAAAAGGCATATGTGCACTAACTAACAGCAGAGATTTACCAGTATACAATACAACACCTGTAGCAGCTGTAAGACTTGATTTTTCCAACTTTTCAGCGAGTTCTTCTGCGGCTGCACCGAGATAACCGATGTTAAATGGCAAATTTTTCCCCTTTTGTGCTCAAGATATTAGGGTGCGACATAACCGATAAAAAAATGCTTAGAAAAAGCGAGAATTTGGCAGTTCCACTTCGAAAACGTTGACTTAATAGGGTTGTCGAGGTATCCGAGGGCGAGATAAGCGGATTCCACTGTGTATATATATATATATGGTGGGCTGTGTACTTTATCCTGGGCCTACAGTGATGTCAATCCACCTCTTAATACTGTTGTCACAAAACCACTGCTGAAGAAACATTATAGAGAAACACAGTATAATAGAGTGCTACATCAGAAACAAGTATCTGCCATGGGAATAAAGTCCATTAATAAAGCACAATTAACACAATTTCAACAAGCCTGCTTTCACTACAGCTGCACTGCATACATCATCTCTAGCAGAAGCATCAATATTAACCTCATAAAACATAAATATTGTAAAAAAAAAAAAAATATATATATATATATACATACATACATATACATACATATACATATATTTTCCTCTTCTAGCCATTGTGGAATGAAAACACTGAAACAAATGGAAAAGTCCATTTGGATTAATTTAATACATATTCATATTAAAACAAGTTATTGCTCCTACTTAATTTAAGGCCACTGGAGAAGGCTTTGCTGGCCCTGATGTTCCACCACTCGTTGCATGTGTTTTGTACATGCTTAATATTGACCTGTAGTCAGTATTATAATATAAACCAAGTGGAACTTTGTGTTATCAAGGATTATAAATTTAAAGGGATTAATCTTACTAATGAGTAGGTCCCCTGGTGGTCTAGTGGTTAAGACGCAGCGCTCCCACCGCTGCGACCCGGGTTCAATTCCAGGTCAGGGAACCATTTGCTAGCCACTCTCAGTGCCGGTCCCAAGCCCGGATAAATTGGGGAGGGTTGCGTTAGGAAGGGCATCCAGCGTAAAAACATGTGCCAATTCAAACGTGCGGAGGATCCGCTTTGGCGACCCCTAAAGAGTCACAGAAGGTCGACCACTACACGTTAGATTACATGAATATTGTTTTCTTAGACGCAAATTATTTTTTCAAAATGTATTTGTATTGATAGGAAAAGCAAGTAACTGCAGCGCATGTTTTGGGGCCAAGGAGATATCTGGATGGATCGATTGCAAGTCATATTTGATATTAGCGTACATGTACACATGTCAAATGGATAAAGGTAAAGTCAGGTAAATACAGACAAAACCCAAATGTAAAATAAAGTTAAGTGATCGATTCATTTTGTTTAAACAGTTCAAGGGAATTATTTCAATTATTATTATTACTGTAGACAAAACAGATGTCTTCTTTGGGTATTCCTTTTTACACTTACAGGCATAAACAACAGCTGAGAAATGAGGAACACTTTACAAACTGGGGGATTAAATTGATAATCAGAGAGTGTCCAGTCGAGACTAATGAGGGACTCGCATTATAGTAAAAGGAAATTGACTATTTATGGAAAGTGAGGGACAAAACTGGACAAAAGGTGACGTATGGGGTGACAACAGGGGCAGAATCAGTGCCTTCAAAATTATTTACTCTACCAGCACTTTCTTTTTTTATATCATTTTCATTATTGAATGTGCTGATTTCTTAAATATTTGTCATTTACTAAAGTTTAAAGGTCAAATTGTACAAGTTAAGACTCAAGGTAATATGTGAAGGAAATGAAATTTACAGTCTTCGCCCATGGTGCACTATCTGAAAGTGGTTTAATTTTTTTCCTGCTGCTGGGACACAGGATGGGGAGTACATAATGGAAAATTGTATGAGGGTTGTTTAAACTAGAAAAGCATGATGCAAGTAGCACAGCCAGGGAGGAAGTGGGGAGATTTGAGAGAAGAGAGAGGGAATGGGGAGTGAGAGAATGCATGGGTGATAAATTTGCAGTGCTGCTGAGCGCTGGTAAAGTGGACTTCAGTTTCTGCTTACTTGATCGAGTGAAAAGTGATAGGGCAGTAGATATAGAGAGGCTGGGAAATAAATAGAGGTTGAGTTATTCTGTATGTAGATGTTTTTTTTTTTTTTTGCTGACCCACAGTTTGTTTAAAGAGATCTGAGGGATGATTTAAGGACAGAAGTATATGTTCAATCTCTCCACATCACTTTTAAAAGAAATGCATTTCATCTGTTCAGAGTTCATGGCAATATTTAAATGGTGATAACATGACATGAAACAAAACATAATGACCTAAAATTGCTATTATTATATAGCCAACAGTCATGGACAAGTTACACAAACCATGTTCTTGTGCTAAAGATGCATTAGGTAAAATATTACTCCAGTAAATGTGCACCCTTTAAACTTTCACTTTAGTACAAAAGATGCCTTCAAATGTACTTATTATCCAAAGTACTATGATTTATTATGGCTGTAATGTTCCTATTATCATTTTTGTTACAAGACACTGTAAGCAACTTAATTTATGTGAAAATGCTCTAATGTTACTCTTAGCACACCAATCCAATAATAAAAGAATTTATGAGACCAACATCTTCTTTTCAACTACTAAGTATCACACAAATACTGTAGGAATGCTGCTGTGGCAAGTTAGAGTCAGAGGTTTCTTCAATCATTTTTTTTCTTCATCAATTATTACTCTCAAAATGTTTGCTTGCTGTTGAACTGAAGCTGAACTGTATGTTAGTGCCAAGGAACCACCAAGCGGCAAAAAAAACCCAACTTCCTGATTGGTTGCTTGCTGTGTGCTTGAACAGTTTTTGTCCACTCATAATAAAAGGAACGTAGTAGGGAAAGGAAATGTGTTAAGTAAAAAAAAGTACAATATTTGACTTTAAAATGCAGTAAAGTTAAAGCAAAAGTGCCCCAAATGGAAATGCTCCAGTAAAGTACAGATACATAAAAATAAAAATAAAATAAAAATGAATCAAATTAAATTTACTTTGTTTGTCCAACACCAATAGCCTAAACAATTATTAATTGTGAATTGTTATACAATAAAAAATAAAATAATACACAAGACCAGGCATCAGAAACCGGGAGTAAAACAGATTGTCTTTATTTAGTCTAAACATGCAAACCCCTGAGATGAGACTGTAGCAAATGGTAAACTTAACTAAGTGCTTCCTTCGAAGCGTAGCCAGGAGCATGGCTGCACAGGAACCAAGCGAGGCAGGAAGTCCAGGAAATCTATGGTCATAACTGGTAGATCAAACAGTGAGTGAAGGGGAATAGGGACCTTATAAAGGAGACAGGTAAATGGAGGACAGGTGTAGGTGATTAGTAGGAGGAGGACAGGTGTAGGTGATTTGTAGGAGGGAGAGGCTAAGTGAGAGTGTGAGCATTGAAGGGAGGCGTGACTGGTGGCTCCCTGACAAAGACGGCCGTATTCAGGATGCTGATGGGTCTGGCACAATGCACACATGTTTTTGCACACTTTTTGCACACCTTCACCTGACAAGTGTCAATTTAGAATAGCCAATCTACTTACCAGCATGGTTTTGGAGTTGGAAGATCACCAGAAAACTGGGAGAAACCTTAAACAATAAAGTAAAATTTTCAATTTAATTTATTTTTATTTTAACAATTAAAGTTGCAAGTAAAGTAACCGAGATAAACAGGTTATAAAGTTTTATAACAGAGTGTATAAGTTAAGTGCCTATAAGTTTGTTCTTTATAATTGTAGGTTTATCCTAAATGAGGAAGACACCTTGAGAGGATCCAACATATTATATGATATAATATAATATAAATGTGGTTGTATACATTTTCTTTGATATTATTAGACAGTCCGCCATACAACTCTGACACATTTTCTTCTGCAAAATGGTCCCACCTCAATCTTTGGTTCAATGTTTTTTGCTCCTTGGAGAATGAAGTGAGGTCAACAACAGGCCTTCCAAATATGACTTGGATGGGCAAAGCTCTTGACAATTTAAAAATAGAGTCACTGGTCCATGTAGAGCCACAATCTATGTTACAGTGCACAGGGTACCTTATGAGAATGTCTCTGTCAGCCAGGTCGTGTTGGACAGGAAACCATAGGAAAGACCTATATCCTGTTGAAGATATTATTTTTCACATTTGGCTTTGAAACATCTATAAATCGGCTAAGGAAAAATCTGTGGCTGAGGATAGAGAAGTCTTAACTGACCTTCCCAGTCTATTGCCCCCTGACAGCTCCTCCTGCATGAAACCAGGTGGGAAAAATCAATAAATAATAACACACTCCCATCTGTGAAATGAAGAGTTTTTCTTCCACTGCTGAAATGTCTTGCCTGTCTTAATATATCTGTAAATATACATAGGGTGTAGTGTAGTGTCACATGCTGATACATTCAGTTGGAATAAAAAACCCTGAAAGCTGAAATATAATATAATGTGGCAGAAAACTATTTTTATCATCAAGAAGAGAAGCACTGTGTAAACATGACTCAACCATTCATGGCAGACACCTTTTATATTACACCAACTGATCAGTGCCTGCTTTATTTTTAATAAAATTCACAATCAACTTTAAAAGGAAACCATGTCATAAAATGTGCTGTTATAGTATGTGCAAGAACAATGCAGGCTAAATTACATAATCATACTCTGGTCGTTTGCCATGTAAATGAATATTTCATCATGCTTCTCTTTAATTAAGCTTGTTCCACATTGCTTAGGTTTTGCGAGGTCATGAACTGGAGCTTTGAAATGCGTGTCCTAAACCAGATTGGATTTAACAGTACTTGCTATTAGGATGTGGGTACATGGATGTTTCTCTCATTAAAACCCACAGAGACCACATTCAGACTCCAATAGTTTTATGCAAATGGGGCAATTGCTCTGAGATGAAATGAAGAGGCCCATCACAAAATAAAATTTTTAACAGAAAGAGATTGAGACTTTATGCAGATTAGTGCTGGGCTTTGAGTCTCAAACTGGCTTTTATCAGCTTGATACCTGTCAGCTATTAGACAACAAATTGGCTGGAATTATCATTCCAACAAATGCAAGTCATAATAAACTATGATAAGTAAATAAATATAATTATCTGTGATTAAAAATTTAATTACACATTAACTCAGTGAGAATATTAGAACAACATTGCAGTTCTGAGATTAACTAGGCAAACACGATTACATATAGACACTAGAACACATTAACAGAAAAAGAGATCTATGTTTGAAGAACACCATCTGTGTTGATTATTTGTGTTAGTTATTTTTTATTGTTTTAAATCCATAATCATGCCGTGTCTCCTCTCAAGATCAAACATGGTAAATAGAAGAGCATTGCTTGCTGTTAGACAGCTATTTCAATACAAACCACATAAAACTTACAGTTTAGTTGTTGGTCCATTTGTACAATCTGTACTTTGCAATATGTTTTCTTAGTATTTAATTTGCACTTTTCCTCCAAAGGTAAAATGAAATCAAGATCATTCATATTGTATTCACTTGTTATTGAATTTTACTAAATACATTCAAAAATAAATCTAAATTATGGGCAAGAACGAAATTAGCCCAGCCTCTACTTTATTTATTTACTTTTTTAAAATTTGTTTATAATAATTAAGTTTCAGATGATGTGGATATTAAAAATGAGCCTTTTTTAAATGTGGCTTTCTGTAAAATATAGAAAGGGCCCTTCTATCACAGGTTCTGATAATCACACATGAGTAGAAAAAAAAAACATGTCCACTGTGAGAGACATAATCTAAAAAAAAAAATCCAGAAATCACTATATATGTTTTTAAACTATTTATTTGTATGATACAGCTGCAAATAAGTATTTGAACACTTGTCTGTCAGCTAAAATTCTGACCCTCAAAGACCTGTTAGTCTGCCTTTAAAATGTCCACCTACACTACATTTATTATCCTAAATTAGATGCACCTGTTTGAGGTCGTTAGCTGCATAAAGACACCTGTCCACCCCATACAATCAGTAAAAATCCAACTACTAACATGGCCAAGACCAAAGACACTAGAGACAAAATTGTACACCGCCACAAGGCTGGAAAGGGCTACGGGGAAATTGCCAAACAGCTTGGTGAAAAAAGGTCCACTGTTGGTGCAATCATTAGAAAATGGAAGAAGTTAAACATGACTGTCAATCTCCCTCAGACTGGGGCTCCATGCAAGATCTCACCTCATGGGGTCTCAATGATCCTAAGGAAGGTGAGAAATCAGCCCGGAACTACACGGGAGGAGCTGGTCAATGACCTGAAAAGAGCTGGGACCACCATTTCCAAGGTTACTGTTGGTAATACACTAAGACGTCATGGTTTGAAATCATGCATGGCACGGAAGGTTCCCCTGCTTAAACCAGCACATGTCCAGGCACGTCTTAAGTTTGCCAATGACGATTTGGATGATCCAGAGGAGTAATAGGAGAAAGTCATGTGGTCAGATGAGACCAAAATAGAACTTTTCGGTCATAATTGCACTAAACGTGTTTGGAGGAAGAAGAATGATGAGTACCATCCCAAGAACACCATCCCTACTGTGAAGCACAAGATTTTGGGAAACAACCTCCTTCCCTCAGTTAGAATATTGACGATGGGTCAAGGCTGGGTCTTCCAACATGACAATGACCCGAAGCAGACAGCCAGGATAACTCACAGTGGACATGCACCTACGATGACAGTTTCAGACTCCTCCATGATTTCTAAGTGGGAGAACTTGCAAAATTCAGGATATATATATATATATATATATAATGAGATCAAGAGTATGAATCTATATCACCAACACCAATATACTAGAACACTCCACAATATACCTGTGCAGTGCTCTTGAAGTCAAAATCTACTTGTGACATTTATCTAAAAACTCTTATAACAAGTGGCATATATTGTAAAGAAATTAGCTATATAAAAATGTATTGCTTTCTTGCTCCACAGAACATGAAATTAGATGTCCTGCAGGTCTACGTGACCAGAATATATAAAGACGTAAGCTATTATTTTCAGCACAACAAAAGTAATGTTCCTGAATAACTGAGACATACAGCAGAACACACAGTTCCTGTACACACAGTAATGGCAAAGGCTGTTTGTGGGGATTTTAGATTAACACAATAAAGCCTTCTCAGGACACATTTGTGTTTCGTCAGGGGTTTGGTCTCATCACATCCTCATAGCCAGCATGAAGAACAGAACTCTGCCTGCTGAGAATGAACCCTGAAGCAGCAAAACATCACATCCCTGCTACTGAGTCTCTGTCTCTGTCACTCTCGGTGAGGTAGATGTCCATGATAAACTGACCCGATATAAAAAGCTATGGCATGCCTCCTTGAACAGCTTCCCTTGGGGTTTTTGGGGTTCAGGAGGGCACATACTGTGGGACTACCATGATATTTTATATAAATATCACTTATGTAACAACATGCCAAAGCCTGTTCTAGCACCAAAGTTCCAGCTCTCTGCTCTTATTTAATAATAAACATCTCAGACGGCCACCTGTCATGCATCGGCAAGTTTTTCTAGAGAATTAGAGTGCTTTTACACTCGGCATTTTACATGTGATCCTATGGAAATAAGTACCAGGCATTTGTAATGCAGATTTATTTCATCCTGAATCTAGCTAGGATACATATAAACACGAACACAAAAAGAAAATTAAGATTTCATGATACCCATTTTTATCAATTTACTAAAATTTTTTAAATGCCATACATTTACATGTATGCCATTTGACAGGTGCCCTTATCCAGAGCGACTTACAATTAAACAGAGGAGGGTTAAGGGCCTTGCTCAAGAGCAGCAGTGGCAGCTTGGTGGTGGTGGAATTTGAACTTGTGACCTTCCAATCCAAGTCCAATGCCTTAACCACTGAGCTACTCCAAAATAAGCTAGCAGCTGTATTAAGATCAATGTAGCAAACAAATATTAGCACAACATAGGCACCCTTTCTTTCAGCTTCTCCCATTAGGGGTCGCCACAGCAGATCATCCCTATTCATGATCCACATGTTCAATTTGGCACATGTTTTTATGCTGGATGCTCTTCCTAACACAACCATCCCCATTTATCCGGCTTGGGACCGACACTAAGAGTGGCTGGGGTTGGTTCCCTGACCAGGGATTGAACCCGGACCGCAGTGGTGAGAGTACCGCAGCCTAACCACTAGACCACCAGGGAACCTAGCACAACATAGGCACCACAATACCAAAATACTGATTTTAACATTATTTCATTATCATCATTTCTTTTCTGCCACATGTAACAGAATATCATGTGACAGACATACTGGCTGATTTTAATTAAAAGGCTAGCTAGCTTTCTTGATAACTAAATCTAGCTAAAAAAAAAGATACCTTTAGCTACATGTCAGATAACTTTATGAACAAATTCAGTACTAGAAAAGTAATCCTAGGCACAAAATGTGGTCTTGAAGGTACTTTTCAATTCAATTCATTTTAGATTCATTTGTATAGTGTTTTTAACAGTATAAATTGTTCCAAAATAGCTTTACAGAGATAAATAAGTTATACACTTTGAATTTATATATTATTGTCTATAAGCTTATCCATTATAAGTTTATCTCTCTATACTCATATAATAAATATTACATAAGGTTTATCCCTTCATACTATATAATAAGGAAGGTTAGGAAAGCAACTTGGATCTTATTTTGAACAAAATTTCCATCAGAGGGCAAACATCTTAACCAAAAAACTACCACTTTATAGGACATTTTCTACAACAAAAACAGAATAAGACTTTTTGTCTATACATAACCCAAACGGATACTTCCATGGGGACATTTAACTTATGCATAACCTAAATTAACACTTCTTAGGAGACACAGAGTCTATGCATGACCTAAATAAACACTTCTCAGAAGACAGAGTGATCTAATTCTATGCATGAAGTAAATAAGCACTTCTCAGGAGACACAGTGTCTAAACATTAACAAACTAAACACTTCACAGGAGTCACAGAGTCTACTCATGACCTGAATAAATATGTTTAAGGAGACATGCTGTTTACACATGACCTAAATAAACACTTTTTAGGAGACACGGAATTTACGCATGACCTAAATAAATACTTTCAAGAGATAACACTGTCTAACCCAGCCATTAGGGAGGCACAAGCCAGGGCATTCTTAGTGCCGGTCCCAAGCCCGGGTAAATGGGGAGGGTTGCGTTAGGAAGGGCATCCAGCGTAAAACATGTGCCAAATCAAATATGCGGATCACAAACGAGAATTTCATACCGGATCGGTAGAGGCCCAGGTCAACAACGACCGCCACAGGTATCGTTAGCCGACAGGGTACCGGTGGAAATTGGGCTACTGTTGGCCGGAGGAGGAAAAGGAGAGGAGGAAGACGTCTACAGAGACGGCAGGGAAAGGAGCAGTGTAGGAGAGTGGAGGTTTGAGTTGGTACTTTAAATGTTGGTACTATGACAGGTAAAGGGAGAGAAGTAGCTGATATGATGGAGAGGAGAAAGGTAGATATGCTGTGTGTTCAGGAGACCAAGTGGAAAGGGAGTAAGGCCAGGAACATTGGAGGTGGATTTAAACTGTTTTATCATGGAGTGGATGGAAAGAGAAATCGTGTAGGGAGGGGTGATTCTGAAGGAAGAGTACAGTAAGAGTGTAGTGGAGGTGAAGAGAGTTTCTGATAGGGTGATGATCGTGAAGGTGAAAGTTGAAGGGAAGATGATAAATGTCATCAGTGCCTATGCTCCACAAGTTGGCTGTGAGATGAAGGAAAAGGGAAAGATTCTGGAGTGAATTAGATGAAGTGGTAGATGGTGTACCTAGGAACGAACGGTTGGTGATTGGGGCGGTGAAGGGAACAGAGGTGACGAGGAGGTGATGTGTAGGTATGGTTTTAAGGAGAGGAATGTGGAAGGGCAGATGGTGGTAGATTTTGCTAAAAGGATGGAAATGGCAGTGGTGAACACTTATTTTAAGAAGAAGGAGGATCATAGGGTGACGTATAAGAGTGGAGGAAGGTGCACACAGGTGGACTATGTGCTATGCAGGAGATGCAACCTGAAGAAGATTGGCGACTGTAAGGTGTTGGCAGGGGACAGTGTAGCTGTCTGTAGGATGGTGGTCTGTAGGATGGTTTTGGAGGCGAAGAAGAAGAGGAGGAGAGTGAGGACTGAAAGAAAAATAAGATGGTGGAAACTGAAGGAGGAAGAGTGTAGTGTGAGGTTCAGGGAAAAGGTCAGAGAGAGGCTCAGTGGTGTTAGGGAGGTGTTGGATGATTGGGCAACTACTACAGAAGTGATGAGGGAGGCAGCTAGAAAAGTACTTGGTGTGACATCTGGAAATAGAAAGGAAGACAAGGAGACGTGGTGGTGGAATGAGGAAGTGCAGTAGAGCATAAGGAGAAAGAGGTTGGCAAAACAGAAGTGGGATAGACAGAGTGATGAGAAAAGTAGGCAGGAGTACAAGGAGATGCGGCAGCAGGTTAAGAGGGATGTGGCGAAAGCCAAGGAAAAGGCATATGAGGAGCTGTATGAGAGGTTGGACACTAAGGAAGAAGAAAAAGATTTGTACCGATTGGCCAGGCAGAGGGACCGAGCTGGAAAGGATGTACTGCAAGTTAGAGCAATAAAGGATGGAAAGG
>MU563244.1:1305295-1320506 GCA_024362625.1 Silurus asotus
GGTTTCATGCCGAGGGAGAGCACCACAGATGCCTTATTTGCTTTGAGAATGTTGATGGAGAAGTATAGAGAAGGACAGAAGGAATTGCATTGTGTATTTGTGGATTTAGAGAAGGCGTACGACAGGGTGCCAAGAGAGGTGTTGTGGTATTGTTTGAGGAAGTCAGGTGTGTCAGAGAAGTATGTGAGGGTGGTGCAGGACATGTATGAGGGCAGTGTGACGGCAGTGAAGTGTGCAGTAGGTACGACAGACTGGTTTAGAGTAAAGGTTGGACTGCATCAAGGATCGGCCCTGAGCCCTTTCCTGTTTGCAGTGATGATGGACAGGTTGACAGACGAGGTCAGACAGTAGTCTCCCTGGACTATGATGTTTGTGGATGATATTGTGATTTGTTGTGAGAGTAGTGAGCAGGTGGAGAAGAGCCTGGAGAGGTGGAGATATGCACTGGAGAGAAGGGGAATGACAGAAAGACAGAATACATGTGTGTGAATGAGAGGGAGGGCAGTGGAGTGGTGTGGTTGCAGGGAGAAGAGCTTCAGAAGGTGGTGGAATTCAGGTGCCTGGGGTCAACTGTGCAAAGTAATGGTGAGTGTGTTAGAGAAGTGAAGAAAAGAGTGCAGGCAGGGTGGAGTGGGTGGAGAAGAGTGACAGGAGTGATTTATGATAGTAGGGTATCTGCAAAATTGAAAGGGAAAGTTTATAGAACTGTGGTGAGACCTGCGATGTTGTATGGTTTAGAGACAGTGGCATTGAGTAAAAGACAGGAGGTGGAGCTGGAGGTAGCAGAGCTGAAGATGTTGAAGTTTTCGTTGGAAGTGAGGAGGATGGATAAGATTAGAAATGAGTTTATTAGAGGGACAGCGCATGTAGGATGTTTTGGTGACAAGGTGAGGGAGGCGAGGTTAAGATAGTTTGGACATGTGCAGAGGTTGGACATAAATTATATTGGTAGAAGAATGCTAAGGATGGAGCCACCAGGTAGGAGGAAAAGAGGAAGGCCAAGAAGGAGGTTCATTGATGTGGTGAGGGAAGACATGCAGGTAGTTGGTGTAAAAGAGGCAGATGTAGAGGACAGGGTGGTATGGAGACGGATGATCCGCTGTGGCGACCCCTAATGGGAGCAGCCGAAAGAAGAAGAAGAAGAAGAAGAAGAAGAAGAGATAACACTGTCTACGCACGACTTAAATAAACACTTTTTAGGAAACACACTGTCGACACATGACCTAAATTCACACTTAATGTTAAACTTAGGCAAATGGCCACTTCTTTGGAGACACACCTTAACAATTCAATTCAATTCATTTCATTTTTATTTGTATAGCGTTTTTAACAATGAACATTGTCTCAAAGCAGCTTTACACAGATAATGTGGTGATTAAACGTAAATATGTTCATTGTAAGTATGTTTATCCCTGATGAGCAACTGTGGCAAGGAAAAACTCCCCGAGATGGCATAAGGAAGAAACCTTGAGAGGAACCAGACTCAAGAGGGAACCTATCCTCATCTGGGTTACACCAAATGTCCATTTGAAGCAGATATACAATGTTGCGGGGTACAGTGATGAGGATCAGAAGCAAACTGCACTCCTGAGTCAGTGCAGCAGACCGCCGACACCAACTACAGTCCAATCCGTCCTCAAAGCACCCCTTCTACTCCGGAATTACATGGAACCACGCAAGGTGTTGATGAGATACCGTCCCAAGCTGCACAGAAGATCCACGGAGGGGAGAGGGGCAGGAACAGTGGTCACTGGAACCTCAAGAGCATGTCTAACTTGACCGAGAGAGAGAGAGAGAGAGAGAGAGAGAGAGAGAGAGAGAGAGACGAGAGAGAGAGAGACGAGAAGAGAAGGATATGGATTATTAAGTGTCCCTATTGGTGTATGAAAGTTAATGTCACTGTGCAGTTTGGACTCCGGCATGACTCGCTATGGCAGCATAACTAAAAGGGAGAACCAGAAGGTAACACAGACATGAGGGATCTCTGGGATAAGAGACGACCCACCACACCACCGTCAACAAACCCGAGTGAACGTGTGAATGTGAGTGGACGACAGCATACAAATATACCAGTTCACCAAACACTCTATATCCATGCTCCCTCCAGATCTGAGCCTTTACCTAAGAAAAACCTAATGATAAAAGGCTTGACTAAATAAATAAGTTTTCAACCTCGACTTGAACACTGAGACTGTGCCCGAGTCCCGAACACTGTTTGGAAGGCTGTTTCATAACTGTGGGGCTTTATAAGAGAAAGATCTGCCCCCTGCTGTAGTCTTCATTATTTGAGGAACCAACAGATAGCCAGCACCTTTTGATCTAAATAGGCGTGAAGGATCATACTAGTACAGAAGTTCTCTCAGATACTGCGGTGCGAGACCATTAAGTGCTTTATACGTCCGTAGTAATATTTTATAATCAATGCAAGCTTTGATTGGGAGCCAGTGTAGACTGATTAAAACAGGGGTGATGTGGTCTTATTTCCTAGATCTGGTGAGGACTCTTGCTGCTGCATTCTGAACTAACTGAAGCTTATTTATGCACTTACTTGAACACCCAGACAGTAAAGCGTTACAGTAGTCTAATCTAGAAGTAACAAAAGCATGAACTAGTTTTTCTGCATCCTGTAACGATATCATATTTCTAATTTTAGCAATATTTTTAAGGTGAAAGAAGGCGATCCTGGTAATATTATTCACGTGAGACTCAGAGGAAAGATTTGGGTCAATAATCACACCAAGGTCTTTGACAGCCGTACATGCTGAAACAGAAACACCATCCAGAGATGCTACGTAATTGGAAAGTTTACTTCTAGCTGCATGTGGTCCTAGTAAAAGTACTTCCGTCTTATCTGAGTTGAGCAGAAGAAAGTTATTAAGCATCCACTGTCTAATGTCCTTTACACACTTCTCAACATTGTTAAGCTGATCTCGCTCATCTGGCTTTGCTGAAATATACAGCTGTGTGTCATCAGCATAGCAATGGAAGCGAATCTCATGCTTATGAATGATTTCACCAAGAGGCAGCATATATAAAGAGAAAAGCAGTGGGCCTAAGACAGATCCTTGAGGAACACCAAACTTTACCTCATAGAGTGTGGAGAATTCATCATTTACATCAACAAACTGATAGCGATCAGTCAAATAAGACCTGAGCCAAGAGAGAGCGGTTCCCTTTATTCCTACAACGTTCTCAAGTCTAGCAAGCAGTATAGTGTGATCAATGGTGTCAAAAGCTGCACTAAGGTCGAGCAAAACAAGTAAGGAGACAAAACCCTGATCAGAGGCCAATAACAGGTCATTTACCATCTTAACTAGCGCCGTCTCTGTGCTATAATGAGGCCGAAATCCTGACTGATACATTTCAAAAATGTTATTCATAAGTAGGTGTGACCATAACTGCTGTGCTACAACCTTTTCTAAGATTTTGGATATAAAGAGGAGATTTGATATTGGTCGTAGTTGGACAACTGACATGGGTCAAGGTCAGGTTTCTTAATAAGGGGGTGGATAACTGCCAGTTTGAAGGATTTAGGTACATAACCAGTGCTAATGGAAGAGTTAATTATTTTTAAAACAGGTTCAATTACCTCTGGAGCTATCTGTTTAAAGAAACTTGTAGGCAAGGGATCGAGAATGCAGGTTGATGATTTTGATGAGGAGATTAATGAAATTAAGTCATTCTCATGAGTAAAGCTTTGTAGTTGATTGTCTGCTATAATTACACTGGTGTCTACAGGGTTACTTGACTTCTCAGAAGAGACATGCTATGCACAGCACTAACAAACACTTCTAAACAAACATTGTCAATACATAACTTGAACAACCACTTCTCTGATTGCATTAAAATTAAAGCAATCATATTTAACCTCTCACTGTGCTGAATGTGTTACTGAATTCAATATGCCTAATAAACTGTTTTGCTCCCAGCAGGTTGGTTTATCAGACCCCCATGATTACCTCATTACACAAAGCAATATTCTTGGAGCTGGCAACTGTTCTGATTTTGAACAATCTTGTAGGCCTTTTGTCTCTTTGCCAAGCACAGAGTCATGTAAGAATGACAAAGGAACAGAAGGATGTACTGAGGTCAGTCAAAGAATCAACATCAGAAGACACAGCAGGGACCAGACAAACACAGGCTGAGCAATCACACAGCACCATCATAAGAACAACTCAGACAAGTGGTTATTAGCTTCAGTAGGAAGGGTTTGAGTGAGAGTTTAAGATTCATGATTCTACAGGTAATAATTACATAATCAGGAAAGTAGATCAGACAAATTGCAACTCCAGTAGTATACTCCTGCTACAGAGACAGCAGCACTGTGTGAGCAAGTCTGACCATGATGCCAAGCTATTTTTATAAGAGCGAAATACAAAGTAAACAGATGACCCACTCTCCACTATCTACTGTAGGCACTTTATTTTCTCACATTCCTCATTACTTGGCTGAGAACACATGTTTAGGTTGAATGACATGCTTCAACATTTTCAATGAATTCCTTGATACTTTTGCATACCAGATCACATAACCATTAGGCAAATAATACATTATTTAGCTAACTACAAGTCTTCATGTTTGGGGCAGACACATGTATTCATTGCCTAACAACTGACTAGACTAAAAAGTGGTAAATGATATACAATGCAATAACATACACTATAGCAAGTTAGCATTAATACAGACTAATGGAGAAACGAATAGGCCTATTATACATGTCATCTTCTAACATTTAAACTTTAAAAGTTCATCATGTTTTGAACATTGGGCAAGTCACTCACCAGTGTGTTTTCTTAACCGCCAGGTCACTGTATGTTATGCAAGCACATGTTTAAAAAGGTTTTTTTCCCATCCGTTGCTTAGTGTTTTTAACAAGTGCCTGTCAAAAGTTTAGAAACACCTAGTAGGGCACAGCCAGTTCGATCTCTACTGGACTGGGGTCTGAAATGGAGGAGGATTGAATGCCTGGAGAATGACAAGATGTGGTACAACCGAAAAAACCTTGGGGACGTTACCCGCTCTAGAGTGCAGAAAGGCACTGGCCATGCCTGGGGTGAACTCCAGAAAGGAGGGGGCCACAGAGAGGGCCTGTAGATCACCTACTTTCCTCAGAGAGCAGATAGTCAGCAAGAACAAAATCTTAATAGACATTCTTGGCCAATGGCTCAAAGGGGACTCGGGCAGAGCCTCTCACACTATGGCCAGGTCCCTCCCAGCCACTCTTGGTCACACCAGAGGACTTAGTCTCTGGGTGCCACGAAGAAAACGCGATAGGAGCGGGTCTCTGCCCAGTGAATGCCCTGAACCGGGGGGGTGATATGCCAAAACGGCGGCTGCATAGACACAGTGAACAGAGGCCATCTCGTGGCATATGACCTCCTCGTGGAGGGAGCTCTGGGTTGGGGAATGGTCTCTACTACCTCAGTGGAAAGACCAGAACCTCTGAGCTGCGCCTCTTCAGGGGCCACAGCCACAGCTTCCACAGCTCTGGTCAGGGGTAAACTATTGTGCCCCCTGATTGAGAGAGGAGATCCCTCCTCAGAGAAATTTCCCATGAAGGCTGCTTGAGGAGGGCCACTAAGTCGAACCACGGATGGGCCGACCACCATGGGGCTACCAGGAGGAGACGGACTCTATCCCAGTGAACTCTCTCCTGAACTCATGAAATGACAGGGGATAGAGCAACATCTCTAGAGATTCGAACATGTCTACTTGGGCTTTGCCAAACATCTCCCAGATCTGCTCCACCACATGGGGATGGAGGCACCACTCCTCGTTTTTGGACCCCTGCACGGTTCATTGACCGGCCTGGGATGTAAGCTCCTCTGAGAGAGGATTTTTCCCTGGGGGCACAGGGGGATCTGGCATGCCAGGCCGAACAGGGGGCACGAGCACAGATTTCGCTAATGGTTGATATATATGACCACAGAGGTGTTAACCGAGCGGATCAACACGTGATGGCCTCTGAGTACAGCCAGCATCTCCAGGCAATTGATGTGCCATAGCAAATAGGGACTCTACCATAGACCTTGCGGGAAGCGGCCACTCATTACTCGTTAATAGGTACCCAGAATCTCTCCAAGCATCTAAGGCACATAGGCATCGCCGCGTGACCTTCATCGTACTGAAGGGGTCTCATGTACAAAAGGCCAAGTGGACTGACATTGAACCCTGCTGCCATGAACCTGAGCAGTCTCTGAAACTGCCTGACAGTGAGTAACTACCCTTCTTTTCTCTTCCTGACAGCCGTAAGTATGGAGGCAATACGGGCAGAAAAAAGCTGCGCGCTTTAGTCGAAACCCATATGATGCCGAGATAGGTGGTTCTGGAAAAAAGTACACCCTTCCCGGCATTTAGCCGAAACCCCAGTTCCTTCATGTGAGCGAAAATGACATCCCGATGCCGGACCGCTTACTGCTCTGATCGAGCTTTTATCAACCAATTGTCAATACTGTTGAGGATACAGATGCTCTGAAGTCTCAGGGGTGCCAGAGCCGCTTTGACACATTTCATGAAGGTACGGGGTGATAAGGCAAGGCCAAATGGAAGGACCTGATATTGGTACACTTTGACCCCAAAAGCGAACTCCAGGAATTTCTTGTGAGAAGGGAGAAAAGTATGCATCCTTTAGATCTACCATGACAAACCAGTCCTCGGATCTGATCTGAGACAAAACCTGCTTGTCAGAGTGTCAGCATTTTGAACCAGAGCCTCATCAAAGAGCATTTGAGCTGATGTAGATCTAGAATAGGATGCAACCCACTGTCCTTTTTGGAAACTACCAGCTGAAGAACCCGGATTCTCTGTCTGATGAAGTGACCACCTCGATGGCCTCCTTTCTCAGGAGAGTGTCTACTTCTCGTTTCAGGTCCAGAGCCTGCTTGCTTCCCACCAGAGTGGGACAGAGCCCGTTCAACCGGGGCGGACCAGACCCGAACTGAATCGGATAGCCTCGCTCTACAGTGCACAGGACCCATCGGGACACATCTGGAAGAGCTATCCAGGCTGCCAGGTGCTCCCTTAAGGGTATCAGTCTCTCAAGACTGACATTCATTCTGCCTAAAGCTGGGGCAGTGCCCCGACATAGCTTTAGTGACGAGACCTCCTGGTCCGCAATGATGCCGGTTGGAAACAAAGGAGGAAGCTCGTTGGAGCTGGCCAATGCCCTGAAGCACATTTTGTGGCAGGGTTAACGAGCCAGGTCCTTGAAGGGGCCGGAGGGAAACAGGCACCGCCCTCCGTTCACCCCCCCACAGGTCCGTTCAGGACCTCTTGAAAAGATGGCAGTCATCAGATCTGTCATCTCACTGGGCTTTGCACAGGGGGAGAGCACGTCATGACACTCTGTCTCTGCACTTCCAGTGGGAAGTGCTGCACTTCCAGTGGGAAGTGCTGGGTTAAGGTTGGGGCTGCGCCCACCGAACAACCCTCAATCAGAGTGGTGTGGGAAGTACCGCTGAAACGCCGCAGATTGTTTATTGGCTTCCTAAAACCTTTTGACTACCGAACTAATGAATTTGCCGAAAAGGCCTGAGGGTGAGAGCATCCAGCAGTGTGGCCTTTTCCCTGTCAAAGATTACGGACAAGGTGAGCCACAGATGTCTCTCTCTAGCGGTTAGGGCGGCCATATGTCAATGGCCTTAGTGGTCTCTTTGGTGGCTTATAGGGCCAAGTCCACTGTACGATGGAGCTCTAGTATCTGGCTGACCATGATGTCTCCCACATCCAGCTCCCGCAGAAGGTCGAATTGGTATGCCTGTCACACCGCCATGGTGTGCAGACATCCAGCGGCCTGACCTGCTGAGGTGTAAGCGTTCCACACCAGCGCCGACATATTACTCAGGGGGCTTGATAGTGGATGCAACAGTGGAGAGATAGCCTGCTAGTGTCTCTTCAACCCGTGGCATGACACTAAGCCCCACGACATTGGAATAAACAGCGGTTTTGGGGCTAAAAGGGCAGGTTGAGAAAGGCCACAGCCAGGACCTGGACACATCTGTGTGCAGGTCAGGCAACAATGGAAGACCCCGACACAGAGTTTGTGATGTTGGGAGCAAAAATTGCTCGGCAAGCTTACTGGATGGAGGGGCTTTATGCTCATCAACCGGACAAACTATATCCAGCTTCTGGACAGCACGTGTCACAAACTCCAGGAGCTCCTCGCTATCAGGTTTGCAAGAGCCTGTGATAAAACGGGGGCAGGGAGAAACACATGGCCGAAAAGTGTGTTTGTTTTTCTTCGATGCCTTTATAAAAAATTTTTTTTTTGACAGACAGACAGACAAACAACATTAAATTTTACACAGAGCACAAACAGAAGCTGACGCCAGCTTCACTACATGTGCGTTTTATATTTTCTGGTTGTGACGTCACTCTGCCAGTGACAGCCTGCCTCCAATTTTGACTGATTACACACATTATTCAGAGCATGGGCAATGCAGACGCATTCCGATGCAGTTTGAGTTCCTGAAAGGGAACACCTTTGGCAAGTTTTATAAAAGGCATAGCAAAGTGTTTCACGTAAACATTTGAAGAAACAAACTCTCAGAATGCTAAGAGTGTGTAAAGTACCCTGTATGAAATGAGAAAAAAGTATATCATCTGTACATTTATATCTTTTTGGTTGAAGTAAATCTTTATACAATAAAATTACCTACAGCAAAAGACTAGGTATTTCTTAGTCTCCTAAAAAAACATTCAATGTCTGATGAGGCTAATTAAATCTTACTAGTAAAAATGGCATATGTGCTGTAACAGGCTGTGGGATTCAGACCTATAACCTATACTTACAGCATTACAACAGTCTGTAGGGTTTACACAGAATAATAAAGACATTTGCAAAGAGATGCAGGTGTAGTTGATAAAGTGGATGACGAGTGTAAATACTAATATTTAGATAGATAGATAGATAGATAGATAGATAGATAGATAGATAGATAGATAGATAGATAGATATGTAGCGCTCCCCTCAGTATTCATATTAACTAGGGCAAGGCTTTTGGGTTCATTTAACGTATTAATTAAATGTGTTAACCCTTATTAACTAAATTTTAAATGTTATCTTGGATTTCTCTTTTAAAATACACACATGATATGTTTTCCTTACCTAACTATGAATTCACCTTTAAGGTATAGTATTAATAAAGATTTTAACCATGTGTCTAGGTAGGTCTCTCACAAATAAAACAATAACCTCTTTTCAGGTAAATAATAAAATAACACAAAGTTTTAGATTTTTAAATATTACTACAAGCACCACTTATTACTCTATGTTTTTTTAACTGGGTTACAGATAGATAGATAGATAGATAGATAGATAGATAGATAGATAGATAGATAGATAGATAGATAGACAGATAGACAGATAGATAGATAGAAATAACAGGTCTCCTAATCATTAAGCACATTTAAGTCTTATTTTATTGAATCTAAATTTAAACCCAGAACCCTTGTCCCTTATCATTTTGGTGAATGCATCAGGATTAATATCTCTACATTTTTGATCAGTCCTCCTGCCACCTTACCTCTAATCACATCAGTCACATTGATGCTAAAACCAATTAAAGCTAATAAAGCGTGAAGAAAGAGAAAATGCCAGTGACAGGTTATCTCTCTCTCTCTCTCTCTCTCTCTCTCTCTCTCTCTCTCTCTCTCTCTCTCTCTCCCACTCTCTTGCTCTCCTTGTAGGAGTAGGCTCCCTGAAGCAGTTGTACTGTATACAGAACAAAACGTAACTTTAATCAGCCTCACTGTGAAGACGTGTTCATGCATAAGACAATGCAAGAGGTACTTGCTGTAAAAACTAGCAGGAGACGTGGGCAAGCAAATGCAGATGGGCTCACCATTGGTCCCTGTGTTAGTTCACACAATCACAGCTCTCTGATATAAAGCAAACAGCTAGACTGTGGTGAGAAGCTAAATTTAGCAAATACAGCTTTAAACACCATATTTTCAGCCCCAAGAGAATTAACAGTTTTAAAGTTTTTAAAGTAAAATTAGAATGGGACAGTGAGAATCTACTAATTATATATTTGAACCTGTTTGTTTTGTTAAATTACTATAAAGCTATAACTTGTGTAACAATGTTTAGGTTTTTACTCTTCAGGGTTACCACATTCTTGATACACTTAATTTTTTTTCTTTTATCATTTTATTTAAAAAATTAAACTTTTTAAAAAGCTAACTCTTTATGGCTGACAAAAATTCTTAAGTACACTTTTATGAAAAATTTAATTGTAAACAAAAAAAAAGTTGCCCATTTTGAACTCTTTTAAAAAATAAAACAAACCTTTCAAATTATTTTTGCCATCTTGTATTTCATGGCCACTGTATTGTAGTTTCAACAGAGCCCCATCATGTAGTCCAGGGGTGTCCAATCTTTTCCAGAAAGGGCTAGTGTGGGTGCAGGTTTCATTGCAACCAAGCAAGTCTACACCAAATTCTACCTGCTCAAATCTAATTATCTTAATTTTCAGGTATGACAATTGATTGGTTGGAATAAAAACTTGCACCAGCCCTTTGTGGAAAAGATTGGACACACCTGATGTAGTCAATACATTGTAAATTAACATTAACATGAAACAATGTATTTTTCTTCTTCCCTTGATCTTAAGAAAATTTGAAGGATGAACCTATTGATCATGTAATTTAATATCGCATATTGGTAAATACGTTTATTTAAAAAGGTTAAGTGAACGTTGTGGTACTGTCAGGATCTGGGTTGGCGGCCATCTTGCTGGTTTTTTTCGCGCCTCCCTGTATATAAGGAGAATCAAGACTTTAGCTCCTGGTCAGATTATCTTACCGGCTTCCTTGCCCTTGAGATTACTCTTGCCACCCTGCCTGCCCTGTTTCCTGATCCTGATCCCTGTTCTGCTCTGCCTATTTACCTGGCTTAGATTCTGGACTGTTTTTTTGGTTTGTCTTTTTGCTCTGCCCTGTTTTGCCTAGTTTGCCTGTTTATGAATTTTTGCACTGTTTGTTTTTTTGGTTTTGCTTCCCTGTATTGCCCTCTGCTATACTATATATATTAAACTCAGTTTTTTTTCCATAACCTTGTATGCATCCTGCATTTGGGTCCTCCCATCCAGTCACGCTGCACCTACCGTTGCACCCGTGCTCGTTGACAGAATAATCTGGCCATCTATGGATCCCGCGAATGCTACCGATTTTCAGACCACCCTTAATGCTCTGGTCCAGGTCTCTGCCACCCATGAGCAACGGCTCCACGATATTACTTCGGGTCTTCAGAAGCTTATTCAGCGTCTCAACACCCTTCCAGGGGCAGCTCCGCCCAACCCACCACCAGTCGCCGCTCCTCAGCCGTCGGCCCACATCCGGCCCACATCTGGCGTTTTTGTTCCTAGGGAGCCACACCTTGTTCCCCCGGCTCGCATCTCAGGAGAACCCGAACTTTGTCGGTCCTTCCTGGCACAGTGTAGCCTGATTTTTAGTCTCCAACCATCCTTTTTTTCCACTGAACGGGCCAAGGTGGCTTATCACCTTGCTCTCTGGACAAGCTTTGCGGTGGGCTACCGCAGAGTGGAAAAAATCAGTCCTTGCATTGCTCTACCTTCACTTCCTTCTCTGAGGAACTACACAGGTTTTTAGTTCAGGCACCCCTCGCCAGGATGCGGCACACTCACTGCTTTCTTCATCGCAGGGTGAGCGTTCAGTGGCTGAGTATGCTGCTGGTTTCCGCACGGATGCTACTGACAGTGGGTGGAATCGCACCGCTCTATATGATACCTTTTTTCGGGGCCTCTCAGCCCAGCTGAAGGACAAGCTAGCTGCCCGTGAGCTTTCCCCGATCTGGATGCCTTAATCGCCTTGGCCATTCGGATTGACAGAAGAACACGTGAACGTCGTTCTGAGCGCTTCACGCGCTATCCAGAGCGGGCCTACCACACACCTCCGGGTCGCCACCATACTCCCCCCCGGACGACTCCTGCCTCGCCGGCCTCATCCCCACCGCAGCCTATGGAAATTGCACCTCGGCACCTGAAAGACGCCGTTCCCAGGGGCTTTGTCTCTATTGTGGTGAAGCCGGGCATATGGCTGCTTCGTGTCCAGCAAAAGGGCAGGCTCGTCATTGACAGAGGGGGCCACGGCGAGCCGCATCCTACCAGTCCCTTCCATGCCCTTAGTCAAGATCTGCAGACCGGATTCAGAATGGATTATACGTTAAGGCGGAGAAATGCGATTTCCATGTGTCTAGCACCACCTTCCTTGGATTTGTCCTTTCTGCTGATCACGTCCAGATGGACCAAGCCAGGATTTAGGCGATAAAGGACTGGTAACTGCCTACGGGTGGTGGGTTGGGGCCAGTCCTTTATCGCCTGAATCCTGGCTTAATCCTGGCTCTGTCGTGGCCCCCCTTCACTCACTCACCTCCATACGTCAGGCTTTTAACTGGAACCCAGAGGCTGAACAGGCGTTTACCTGGCTGAATCCTGGCTCTGTCGCGGCCCCCCTTCACTCACTCACCTCCATACGTCAGGCTTTTAACTGGAACCCAGAGGCTGAACAGGCATTTACCAAACTGAAGAGTCTCTTTACCTCGGCCCTGGTCCTAGCCCTTCCTGATCCTACTCGTCAATTTGTGGTAGAGGTGGACACCTCGGATCTGGGCCGTTCTGTCCCAGAGAGGTGCCCGGGACCACTGCCTGCACCCCTGCGCGTTTATTTCCCGCCGCCTTAGCCCAGCTGAGCAGAACTACCCTGTTGGTGAGCGTGAGCTCTTGGCTGTTAAATTGGCTCTAGGGGAATGGCGTCACTGGCTGGAGGGATCCGAAGTTCCGTTCCTCGTCTGGACCGATCATCGCAATTTGGAATATCTGCGGACTGCCAAGCACCTGAATCCACGTCAAGCACGTTGGGGATTGTTTTTTGGGCGATTTAACTTCTCCTTGTCCTACCGGCCAGGGTAAATGGAAAGCCTGATGCCTTGTCCCGTTTGCACTCCCCTGATGAGAAGAAACCACCACCCGACCCCATACTTTCCACCACTGTTACCGTCTGCGCTCTCAGCCTGAAGATAGAGAAGAAGGTCCAGCGGGCCACCGTCGGTCAACCTGGCCCTGAGGGCTGCCCGCCACATAGGCTTTACGTGCCTGCACACCTTCGTTACGAAGTCCTCCTGTGGTGCCACAGCTCCCGTTACTTTTGTCACCCAGGTGCTCCTCGTACCTCAGCCGTGCTCCTGAAGCGTTTTTGGTGGCTGTCTGTCCACAGGGACGTTCGCGAATTCGTGGTTGCTTGTCCCACATGCAATTAACACAAGAACCCCAAGGGGTGTCTGGTGGGCCTCCTACACCCACTCCCTGTACCCCGACACCCATGGTCACACATTGCTGTGGATTTTGTTACCGGCCTTCCCCCGTCCCCTGGACATACGGCCATTCTCACGGTGGTCGACAGGTTCTCGAAGATGGGTCAATTCATTCCCCTGCCCAAGCTTCCCTCTGCGAAGGAAACTGCCCAGCTCCTGCTCCAACATGTTTTCCGTCTGCACGGTTTGCCTCAGGACATTGTGTCCTCGTTGGCGAGGTGGCCGCTCCGTTCCAGGCTCCCGCCGAGGTGGCCGCTCCCTGTCCTGATCCCTGTTCTGCTCTGCCTATTTACCTGGCTTAGATTCTGGACTGTTTTTTTTGTTTGTCTTTTTGCTCTGCTATGTTTTGCCTAGTTTGCCAGTTTATGGATTTTTGCACTGTTTGTTTTTTTTGGTTTTGCTTCCCTGTATTGCCCTCTGCTATACTATATATATTAAACTCAGTTTTTTTTCCATAACCTTGTATGCATCCTGCATTTGGGTCCTCCCATCCAGTCACTCTGCACCTACCGTTGCACCCGTGCTCGCTGACAGGTACCTACTTCATAGAATGTTTTAAGGACAAAGTGCTATATAGATCCCACACATTATTGCACAAAATGCATATACAATGTTTCAATGATAACTGAGTTACCTGTAATTTGCACACAGGTGGTTTTCAGTGTTAAAATGTTTCTACTTTTACTGTACATACCTATTTGTAAATAAAATATCAGTGGGGAAAAATGGTACTTCAATCATTAGGACATTAGTACATAAGGCTTTGCATGTTTAATAACTATATGAAAATCTTAATTTGGTTTGTGACTTGCTCCTGTTTTATTTTCTCTAGTGTTATCTCGGTCCTGCTCACTAATCATCATTTTCACCTGCGTCTTGTTTCATGGCTCAGTTTCCCCAGTGGTCCTCAAGGATTGTTGCTGATGGCTGTTTTTTTTTTTGTGTTTGCATTTCTAGTTTGGTTCTTTCTAATTTTTTATTATGAATTTATCAGTGTTTACCCAGTTGCGGTAAATTACAATTAGCATTGTAAATATACTTGAAATGCAAATCTAAATATTTTAATATTGCCTTGAAGACAAAATACAAAAATTTAGTGAAAATACAAATGAACATACTTCAATTACAAACATACTTGCATATTTCTCTACATCATTGTCATATGTAAATATTTTTAGTTATTTTAAATATTTTGATAAATAGTTTCTACAGACAGCTCTGATAGCAGACTTGAACCAAACAGACATGTCCAATGATTGAGGTACACATACCTTAATTTGTTCACTTTTGCCAGTCCTGTACAACTACATTCATTCAATATGGCTTCAGCACAATTGCAGAGCATTTGCTTTTAGAAGTAGTCAAGTCAAGTCAAGTCAAGTTTATTTGTATAGCGCTTTTCACAACAGACATTGTCTCAAAGCAGCTTTACACAAATCAACAGTGATGGTGAATGGTGTGAATTTGTCCCTAATGAGCAAGCCGTGGCGACTGTGGCAAGGAAAAACTCCCCTAGATGTTATCAGGAAGAAACCTTGAGAGGAACCAGACTCAAAAGGGGAACCCATCCTCATCTGGGTGACATCAAGAGTTTGATCATAAATTTTTCAAGTATTATACTGATCTACAAAATATATATATATATTTTATATAATTTATGCAATTTAGTGTTTCAATTTGTAAATTTTTCCTGCAGATCAGAAATTTTTATAAAGAGACATAGTTACAGAAACACAGTTAAAGAACCCTTACTCCACACAATCTGACCAGAACCACTGGGTTTTGTTTGTGGTCTCATGACAGTACAGTTTTAGCTGCAGCTGTATTATAGTAAAAGAATTAAGAGTCTACAAGAATATATATATATATATATATATATAT
>MU563244.1:1325984-1456172 GCA_024362625.1 Silurus asotus
ATATATATATATATATATATATATATATATATATATATATAGAGAGAGAGAGAGAGAGAGAGAGAGAGAGAGAGAGAACCATAAATCAAACTATGCAGTTCCAAAGAGTCCTAGGTTTTGTTTGAGTCAGCAGCAGATTGGTGTATGTGTAATGTTCCAGTGACACTCACTCATTCTCTCTCACATACACACTCTGCAATAGTCTAACAAAGACTTTTTGCTGACACACAACATGAGCTTGTTTACACACATCCTGCGTCATTCCGATTACACAATAGAACATTACATTGATGAACATCTCTTACTCATTATTTTTAATGAAGCAGGAAATCCCAAAGGGCAGATGTTTAATATAACCAACACCAATTAAAAGTGCAAATTCTAAGAATATGCCAAGAGATTTAGTTTGGTAGCTCTGGGAACTGGAGGAAGGAGTGGCTGTGAGAATAGAGAGTTGGAGACGCAGCATGGTGGATATTTCCCCAACCGAAAAAAGGCGTTATTTCTTTAAGATTTTGGGACAATACATTTCTTCGTAGTGCTATTGGGATAAAGGACCAATACCAATTCTATTAAAAAAGGTACACATGGGTACAAAAATCAGAAACAATATTACACTAAAAGATTTCCCAAGGTTACAGTTCATAGCCTGGAAGTCTTGATCTGGGTATAAACTGCATTGCAGGTTTCAGTCACTGCTCTGTGAGGAGACATCTTAGCTGATAGTTTTCAGTCAACCTGTCTGATTGCAAACATGATTCTAATTAGCACCAGCATGTCATGTCAATAATCATGCAGACATGTCACCCTTAATTAGCACATGTATTTAAGAGTCAGCTTGCACCTCACAGTTTGTCTCCCATTTGTTTTACATGGTTGTTGTTTTTCATGGTCTTCGTTTTATTGTTGTTTTTTTGTTTTTGTTTTTTTTTGCTTCTTGGCATTTAGTTTTTGTTTGCAAATGGTATATATGTTTGCAGTGTATATGCAGGAATATCTGCACCTCCCTCCACTTATCTCATTATTACATGACACCACGTCTACATCTGTGGAGGTCTGATGCTATCCAAATATTACCCCTAACAACATGGGAATATTATTATTTAGACTGTTTTTTTAAGCTCCCTAAAGGTGTGTGTGTGTGTGTGTGTGTGTGTGTGTGTGTGTGTGTGTGTGTGTAGATGCTATTATAAAATGGACACATGACTAATCATTTTACCTTGTAAAAAGAAAAAAGGCTTGTGTCGGCATTGCATCTTTATTTCTTATTGATCCCACATATTTAGGCTGTTTTTTTAAGCTCCCTAAAGGTGTGTGTGTGTGTGTGTGTGTGTGTGTGTGTGTGTGTGTGTGTGTGTAGATGCTATTATAAAATGGACACATGACTAATCATTTTACCTTGTAAAAAGAAAAAAGGCTTGTGTCGGCATTGCATCTTTATTTCTTATTGATCCCACAATTGTGGTTCATCTTTATGCAAAAAAAAAATAAAAATATTTCACGTCAGGAGAACTGGACTGTATATATTAAAAATAATTCACTAAAGATAGATGTTATTTTAATTACAGTTTATATTGTCTTTGGTTCTGTCCAAATACCTGTCTTGTCATTCATCAATTATTTCTGAATACACCTGTCCTGGGTTTTATTTCATGAGTAGGTTAGTTTATGTATACCCTTTTTGCACCTTTGTCTGGTTGCAAAACTAAATGTATTTTGTTTTTTCTTTATTCTCATTTACAATTATGGATTATCCTTGTAAATACTGCTAGCTTGATCTCTGACCCCCACTGATTACTTATTTATTTTTCTCACAAATGTGTTTTAGTTTTATATCACTTTGTAATCCCTGTAACAATCTGAAGGATTTCAGTGAAATCTCCTGACTGACCTGTTATAATAATAAATAAGCTTAGATTCAATGACTTATTTGACCTAATAATTAAATCACACTTCAGTTTGTTTAGATGTACTGTAAACAGGCATTGTTTCCAACCTACCAGTTATGAGTTACTGATCTCAGTTTGTAACCTTGAAAGTGTGTTATTGAAACCCAAATACCTAAATAAACACCCATGGAAAAAAAGAAATTCATATTCATCATCTTATTATTATTTATTTTTTTTCCGCAGCTAAACGCTCACCGTTTTACCTGACATAAAGATATATCTTAGTTAAAAAGAAAATAGAAACAAGACTGGTATGGACTTCAACCTAGATTTTTATTGAAAAATCCATTTTAGAAACATCATTAATGCTCAGTGCTGTACTGCTACAGGACAAGGTAAAACCATACACTTCAACTGTGTAAGTACAGCGTGACGGTAAATCTGTAGAGTATTATACAAGTTCTGAAATAAAGAAATATACTGGACTAATAAAGATATAAACCATGAGTTAGCTCATGTTCTCTAAAGTATCAAAATTACCAGAGGAGTCGCTTAGTTCAACACTGGACCCTTCAAAGTGCCCTTGACGCCACACATTTCATTTCTAAAACAAAGTGCATTCATGATGCTGTCTATCAGTAGTAATCTTATCCAATTATCATCCCAGGAATCATTTAGAATCATTCGGCCAAACTGAAAAGACCTTCGTATTCACGCTTTCTCCAAAAGGTTTCATTTGCAATTCGATTATTCAATGCGCCTATGAGAAATGAGTTGATATGAATCATTATAGCCCACTTCTTTTCCAAGTAACAATCACATGGTCAAAAAGACCTTAGTGTAATTTCCTTCCTGACCTTGAATGTCAGCTTTCTGCTGAGTCAATTTCAACACATTTTGTTATAAATAAATCCAGACCCCTTAAATTCAGTGTGAACTCATCTTTGATATCAAACCTTAACTATATAAGTGATGCTTTAAATTGTTAAGTGGGTAGTGTTCATAGAGATACCTAAATAAGTGATGACATACAAATGTAAACCTAAACAAGCATTTTCTAAAGGAATACTTCAACCGTTTTTATCGATCTTGTTGTGACACAGGCTTGTGTTTTGACACTTTCAGGCTGACATGAAGGGAAAGAAAATTCCATCCTGGATTTCCATTCTTCTTGAATGGATCAATGGAGTTGATATCTTTACGTTAAGATGTGTGGTGGTGCCAGTGGGATTAACTTTAGCTTTAACTGTACCTAAAGAATTTGATTAAGTGGAACTCAGTCTGTCCAGCGTTTTCACCTTATCATTTGTGCATCCTGCTAACGGTGTCAGCACAATGATGTCCAGTAGCTGCATTGCACTCTGGAACTTTGAATATTCATTTACATATTCAGTACCAAACAAAAGTGAGTACACCCCTCACATTTCAGCAATCATTGTAGTATATACTATAAAAATTCAACTTAAATGAAAAATTTTCATTAGATTTATGTGGCATGGAACATCACGTAAAAATAAAAAATGTGGTCTTCTTATGACAATAATGAAATTACAGCACCAACAAACAATTTAGCACCAACATCTCTAAGATATTTAATATGCAACATATTTAATGTGGTTCATGTTGAAGCTTTTTTTTAAGTTAGGATGTCATGTCACAGTCATATCGTGGTGAGGTGACACTTGCTAAAGGAGATTCGCTGGAAAATTTAACACTACAGTGTTTCCTTTACTAGGCACTTGGTTTTAATAACACTGACATGACAATTTGCTGTGTAATGTAAATGCTGAAAGCAAAGCATAAGTCAAACTCCTGAAAAGAGTTGATGAATGAGATGACATCTTTATGATAACTAAATGACAGATCTGTGTGTGGGTGTGTTTTTTTAAATAAAGTGAGTTTTAGGTTCATGCTGTATATCATAAACTGCTGCAAAACAATGACACCAGAATGACAGATAAATGCAATACATTTGCTATGAAATCAAATTATTGATGAGTGATGTTTGACATGCCAAACCATTATTATGTGACTCTAATCCTGAAATGCTATAATTGTCTTTATGGTATATCTTTAAGTGTGTTTTCAAGAATTGCTCTAAGTCAGTCCTAAAAATGTCATACAACAATCTTATGTCAACAACAAATCTTGCCATCATGACTGGACATTAACATTCCAAAAAGCATTTTGGTTGTGTTTTTGTCCTAGCTGAGTAAATAGGACCTTAAAAACAGTAGTCATAAAATGCTTATGCAGATGTCCGGTACCTCTATGAACACTTCCCACTATGAATCAAATACATATAAAAAAAAAATCAGTTTATAATACCTTCTATAGGTAATTTTCAGAATTACCAAATAACTGCGCTGCACAATAAATAGTGTCCTTAGTGTATGGTTACATTAATTAATACAATACATCTACAAGTACAATTACTATAAGTTCTGTTAAGCATTTTCAGGTCCTGAGTCTGATCCTAAACATGTTTCTCACACACTCTATTGCGAAAACCGGTCAGTGAGTGATTAAACGATAGTGTGATACACACATGAACACATCTTACACATACAGGTTGTTCTACAGTTAAAAATCACAATGTCTATTGCTACAAAATATAGCCATGAATTCAAAGATGTCTAGTGAGAGACATGCAGGTTTAAAGCCTTCTCTGAGTCCAGTCCAAGAGCTGACGTAATTCATGACGCAGAAATTCCAGCAACTTCCATCATTCCATGACAAGATGCTAAATCTCGCCAACTCAGCATATTATGACACTCCAGGGTTAGGTGAGGCATGTGTGTAAGTCACAGTCACACAGTGTCCTACCCAGGAGATTAGTGCCCAACACCCAGATGGTTCAACATCTCTTGCTGAGCCCTTATGGTTCTCGCATGTGGCTGTCGGAGTCCAGGCGTCCAACAAGCTTATTAATGTCAGCACTATTGTTCTTATTGACCTACATATTCTTGGCTGTAGTTTTATCAGGGTTGCAACCAGGTAGCAGAAGAAAAACAAACAGCACAGTGCTGGAAAAATGTAATGTTCTATACAGGAATCAATGGGGATTAATCAGAATTACAGGACAAAGCAAAATTACACAGCTGGTTATTATTACAGCTTATACCACAGAATTTTAGAATCTAAAATCTCAATTGTTCAAAAGTGAGTTAAGGTTTGCATTAATGCACATGTTCTAATATGCTTTGTAACAGTCAAAAATAAAGCTGGAACTAGGCTTTTAAACAGAGGGAAGTCTTCTGGAAGACCTAAACAGAAAGAACTACAGTATAAATGCATAAAACATACAACACTGGAGAACTTCTGTGGTATAAGAGGAATAAAACACTTTCTATATATGGAAAAGCAATCATCTTCAGGGTGGAAGCCACACCTGTGATTCTTGACAGAATGCACCAAGATGTGGATTAGCACATCCTGTCCAATTTTACATACTGAATGTTATTACTTCTGTTTAGGCTTGCAAGCATGCAGAAGCAAACGGTGATGTGTCCACATAAAACAATTTTTTTACAAATAAAAAAGACTTCACTGAGATATACTGTAAAAACAAATCTAAAACAAATCACAGTAGCATTTGGTTGGTAATGCTTATTTCATAAAAGAAGTATTGCCAAGAATTGCACCCTTTAACCTTATGCTATGAACAAGCATGAGTTCATGTCCTTTCCTCTAAAACTACAAAGATGTACACGTAGGTCTACATTAACAAAGGATTAGCACATTTCTGAACACATACGAATGTACACACGTACATGTATGAAAGGCTTTACAATATCAGAGCAAACCTGCACAACAGTCTAGATTAATTTCAGCTTATCAATACACCTCAATAACCACAAAACAGTTTGAACTAATCTTATATCGTTCTAGGCATGTGCCTAAAAAAACATTTGTCCTAATCATTTAAACGATCTTAATTTTTATTGTTATACTATATTTTCACAATATTGTGTTAGACAGCATTTTAACAGTTAAACTTTTTTAAAATATGTAACAACTGCCTGAATTTGAGAAACAAGGTATGTTTTATAGAAAAACATACCTTGATATATTTAAAAAAAATCATAGATATTAAAAAAAATGATCTAAACAAATTATTGTCTCACAGATCAATGTTATCAATGTAATTATCAATTTTGAACATTTATAGTCAATTTAGTTTATTTATTTATTTATTCTTTTTTGTTCATAATATTGCCACAAGTTGACAGAATAGAGTAGGGCTTTGTGTCTTTGACTTGATCCTATTATAAATTAAAGATGATTATGCTCAATTTATAATTTGTTTTCTTTTTTTAAATTCCTTTACACTTGTTATCTGATTGGTTTTGAAATTGCAAAAAGTTGAGGTCATGTTGGATCAAATGCTGCATCAATTTTCATCAAATATATTTCTGACAAATATCTCATTTGTGGCACATACTGTAACTCCATCTGACAGAGATGGTGGGTTTTGATCTGGGATCATCTCAGCAATATTATAACAACATTGTTTAATCAATCATTCATGAAAGATGCCTGAAAATTTACTTCATAACTCTATGGAAATCTAACACACACACACACACACACACACACACACACACAAAATAAATTCTATATTTCATTTTGTCTGACCTCTTGTTTCTGCAACTTTTGTTGATAATTCTGGATTGTTGCAGGTCCGGGAGGTTACTTCATAAAACCTGAGTTCTCCTCCAGAAAAAAAATGTCAAAAAATATCAATGCTCTGAATAAGGAATACTATGGCAATTTTCTCAACTACAGTACTATACGGAGTCCTGTGAGATTAGTAAAATTGTTTATTTTACTGTCTCTACCTGATAAAGAACTAATAAGTACTTAGTTTCTAAACAAGACTGAAATCAGAACCACTGATAAATCAGTCCCTGGTGATTCATTGCAGCACAGCTACACAGCTACTCAAAAAACAAATGTGGCCATGTTAGCTTCCTCCCCAGGGACATCATTTTAAAAAAAGTCAATTTCTCTTGAAACACATCATTAAGCTCGATATGAACCTACTATCCATCACCATTACATCTCTCATTTTCAGGTGAGAGTTCAAAAGGTCATACAAATGGCACCTTGAAGCGATGGCTAAATCCTGAATCGCCTGCCTTCATCTGCATGTCGGCGCGAGCTATTCAAACAGCCGTCTTCATGCTTCCTCATCACCGTCCTCCAGCTCAGAGCGTTCACACTGAGACTCTAGAGGGGAACTTAGCCACGGTAGGGCCCTAAATGGAGCTACGCGCCTCTCTGGGGCACTCTAAAGAGAAACAAGGAGGTGTCACAAGAGGTCGTCATAGTCGAGGAGTTTGGAGTGCTGCCGGCTCTTCCACAGTCGGAACTGACGAAAGTCAAAATACGTCTCGATCATCTCCTTCCCTACAGCACGGAGAAGAAGAAGAATTTCGCGTGGTGAGACTCAAATATCGGCTGTGTTAAATATTACAGAGTTGGTCCAAATCACTAAATTGTACAGTTTAAAGACAGCTTCTTATTTAAAACACAGTTAATTATCTACAGCAGTGTGACATCTGATCATGCTGTGCATAAAGCCATAGGAGATAACTAAAATAGAGCCAATGTAATTGAGGAAAAGAAGGAGGGCTGAATGGAGGGAGAGTAGGAGGAAGCTCTCCTGGGTGCACTAATGAGATTGAGTCTGTAAGGAAAGGTAATGAGACTTTAATTGGAATGTAATTAACAACCAATCAATAGTTATCGCTCAAAAGATAACCATGAGCTCTAATCATTTTTGTGCACGGATACTATGTACAGTATGCTGACCCCCTGACTGTAAAAACAGGTATTATATGTGTGTGATTGTGCCTGATTCTCTCTGTCTTTTGTCTGTCTGCAAATGTGTAATGGATGAGTATCATTTACTAACACACACACCCACCCAACCCAAGACTGAGTTGAGATATAGGAAACTTGAAAAACAGGCCACATGACTAAGCACATCATTTTTGTTTGTTTTTGGTTTTTATGAGGACATATTTTTCAAGTGTGCAGAATTGTATGAGAGTGTGTGAGTGTGAGCGTACTCACCTTGTGCAGAGAGTTCTAAAGGACTCTTAAACTCCACAGCATATGGTCTCATCAGCCTCTTGAGGTTCTGCACAAGCTGAAAGAACAATAAAGTGGTTTTGTTCCAATATCATGCACAATGAAACAATAAATCAGCACGCACATTTAAAAAAGAACAGAACAGTCCACTGGTACATGATGTCAAAATTTCAAACTGCTGAAGTTTCTGGTGTTTTTTTGTGTACAGAGTGCATTAGATAAAAACAAGAGAACGTGATGGTTATCAGTGTTGTTGGGAGCCTGAGGGAAGCGGAGGCGGTATGTGTGTCACGGAGCAGAAGGAGCGAAATTACAAGGAACAGTAGAGTGCTAAGCTGCCGGTTTTAGTGAGGATTATGATTGACCTTTCTTGCATGGGGCTCTGATGTAACATCTGTGAGGACCCGTCCTTTCTAGATCACGAAATTTGTCTAAATCCATGTCCCAAACAGAGTGCTTGCGGTTTAACTGTCTTCCACGTAATGTGCAAAGGCTGTACAACTTGAAAAAATGTTATAAATATCGTAGAAACAATGTTGTATATATAACATAAGTATACAGTATAAAAAATATATGAACTGAGTATAAAACACTTTGGTATACGATATTTTTTGGTATACGATAATTTACCTGTATATTAGAGCCAGCGTATTAATACCGAACCGTACAGCCAAAGATCTGCTGTTACACAAAACAATAAACAGCTTCAGGCCAATCGAAATTAGTTGAAAAGCACTGTGTCATACAGGCACTCACAGTACCCTTTAACAAAATGTGCACAGTGTAGACTCGGCAGCAGTTTGTATTCACAGCCCCCTGGTGTAGATGTGGATATTTTTTACTAATTTATATTTCAGTTTGCGATCTAAGACATGCCAATTACTAAATCACTTCCAATTGCAAATAACAGTTTATTAAACAATAATTTACAATTTAAAAACAACAGGACACCTTTAGGAATTGTCTGTTAGTGCCCTCAAAGCATAGGGAATACCGTATGTGTCTATTCTGTCTTTCTGTCTATTCAAGTCTTTGACTTGTTAATAAAGAATGACAAAGGAAATGATCTATACCCAATATCATTCAATACAGAGCTAGTTCTCAGGCTATACATATTGCTTATCAATGTTGTTTTTTGCTATTTTTCTTCCTGTGATGGTTCTGACAAATTGATTCATTCAGCCTAAGATGGAAAATGGCATCCGACATCACACAAGCATTCGAGTGAATTATGACACACCAAGTTTATAACAACTTTTATTGCCCAAGATGATCGGTTTTCACACCTGAAGACTCAGTGTCTTCAGAGTGCAGCAAGGGAAAAATAATTGTGGGGCTCAGGGCAACATCCCATGTATGTCTTTTTTCAACATTTGTTGCCTCTGTAAATGCATTCTGTCCATTCTTGTGCACATCACTCACTTGAGCAACAGTCAGGGTAATCAATCACCCCCGTGCAAGGGCAGATGAGTTAACATCGATCACACTAAAAGATTGTCTAAGGCATCTTCAACTGGTAGACCAGAGATCTAGATGCAGAGTGAGCAAGACAGTGGACTAAGTCTGTAACAGGGTCAAAAGTATAGTGTATCACTATAATTCACTGACTCATTTTTAACATGAAGCAGTAGCAGATCCTCTATCATGGTTTGTCCATTTACATTAATTTAAGTAAATTATTAAGCTAAAGGAAGCTGTAATTCAGTGTTGGACTTCTGGCTGAAATGCCATTAGCTTAAATCCCAGCACAATCAAGCTGCCACTGTTAGGCCCTTAACTGCTCAGGATATGAATGAAATAATTGTATGTCTGGATAAGGGCATCTGCTAAATGCCATAAATGTACAATGAAGATATCTTATTTGACCAGACACTAGGTAGACATTATGAGTTTTTTTTTTTTTTTTAATATAAATTATCCTCTAATATGATTAACAAACTAGTAAGATGGTTTATGTAAAACAAAAAACAACAAAGAAAGGTAATGAATGTATTTATTATCAAGGCAATCAATAAGTCGAAAATATCTCACCTGCAAATAAGACTAGTCAAAAGTGTAAAAGTGAGTTCACATTGATTTATTTTAAACTACAGACTGAAAAATAATGACTAACTAGATTAAATCGCTCCTTATTAAGCAAGCTGCTGTAGAAAAACCAAAGCAATAACTACAATAGTACCAATAGCTATATCAAAAACAATAACAATTTTCATAGAGACAAAATAAACACCACTACAACAGCACCCAGAAGTATAGAAGATCAGGAATCAGGGTGCCATTTTGGTAGAAGTAAGCTCTCTACAAAGAAAAGTATAATGTATAGTGTTGGAGTGATGAAGGAAAAGATGAGAAAAAAGGAAAAGGAATGCATTAAAACTGAACAGTTTGGGCAAGATAGCAGTGTGTTTAGATAGCTGTGCTAAATATTTTGATTCATTTGAAGTAATGTAAAAAACTTTAACGTGAACCTATGTTATTATTATTAATAAGAAGAAGAAGGATAATAAGAAGAAAATAATTATAATGTCTCCATGCTGGTAGGTTGCCTCAAAAATACACTGAGACTGCATTCTAAGAATACATGGCTCTTACGTGACACGAGCATCTACTGTTCTCTAGAGAACACAAAGTTGCGTCAAGTGCAATGTGGCATGGAGCTCTCAAGTGCTGCAGACATGAAGATAAAGCAGGGCATGTATTTATAGAAGGATGACTACATATTTCCAGCTGCTTTCCTCCATAACTGCATAGCTGTGGTAGTACATGTGGGAGCATTGGAACTCTAAATTAGTGTTATGTTCTTTAACCATGTGGAGCATTCAGGAGGAATAAGAGTGCAGAATGTAAACAGATAGCCAAAGGTATAACATATGAGTACAGAGCTACAGTTAAACACTGTGGACCGATTAAGCAGATCCATCATCCGAGGAAAGCAAAGCTTAGTGGCAGAGATTTAAATAAGACTAAGAAAGATGGAGGTAAGCTCCTATTTTTCAAATACATCAATATAAGATTGAAATTTTGGTATCCATTTTATATATGTTTAACTTGTTTTTTTTTGGGTTAGATAGTTTAAACATGCATTGTCCAATCAATGTACAAATCACAGGACAGATGACAAGTTTATAGTTGTTTTTCCTATGAAAATTTTACATCTTTTTTATTATTTATCATGACATTCAGAAGAAACATAACAGTGAACCCAGTCGAACATAGAAAACATTCGGAAAATAATATAGCGCATTGATCACACCTAACTGTTTACTGCTAATTTGGCTGGTCATGGACCAGATTTTGTCCTGTTTTCTCTCTGTTTTCCTGATCAGAAATAGTACATGACATATTGCAACAGGGACTGGGAAAACTGGCAGCCAAAAATGGTTCATAAGATACTGCTTTCCAAGACTTACACTTTAGTCTTAATTTCCTGTACCATTTCTTACAGCCTGGTTTGGTTAGCCCACTTTAGTTTAAGTAAACTATTTTACCCAGGCACTCAATGAATACAAGAGAATAGAATAAATCTATTCATTGCGAATCGGACGATACATTATGAAAAATATGTGTAGAATTTGCAGACAGTCTCATATATTTATCAGAAACAAAAGCAAATGTTTAATAATAATGAAAAAAATATATTAGCTATATCAAACAAATAACTGTCATGTATTAGCCATTCATGTATTAAATATTCTTTAAAAAATATATTAAAGGAACCTATTTGATTTTCTAATCCTTTACACAATTATGGCGCTTTTATTATTGGCCAAGTTACCATCTGTGAGGATAAATTTTTTTGCTAATGGCACAGTTTTAATGTCCAAAAGTATAAAAAAAGCAGTATAATGAATAACAAGATCCCTATATGCATCCCATAGGGAAGTTCACCAGAAACATTAACAGATTGTAAAGCACACAGCAAAACTAAAAATACTCATCAAAAATGGTTCGCATGACGTTTTTTTAGAAAGCTGTCACATTTGAAGAGATTAAATATGATTATGTGAATGCAGAAATCCTACCTAAATTAATACAGATTGATCAGGACAGAAGAATTCATCAGTTTAATAATACTATAAATAACTTCATATTAACCCTTCTTGTGGATAAGTGGATAACAGACTTAAATGCAGTTATTTTTCCATGTGACGGTCAATCACCAATGTGTCCAATGAGCATCAGAAGGTCCACATCAGATCACAGATTCAGTTGTAAAATAATGGTTATACAGGGAGTGCAGAATTATTAGGCAAGTTGTATTTTTGAGGATTAATTTTATTTGAGGATTTAATTTGAACAACAACCATGTTCTCAATGAACACAAAAAACTAATTAATATCAAAGCTGAATATTTTTGGAAGTAGTTTTTAGTTTTAGCTATTTTAGGGGGATATCTGTGTGTGCAGGTGACTATTACTGTGCATAATTATTAGGCAACTTAACAAAAAACAAATGTATACCCATTTCAATTATTTATTTTTACCAGTGAAACCAATATAACATCTCAACATTCACAAATATACATTTCTGACATTCAAAAACCAAACAAAAACAAATCAGTGACCAATATAGCCACCTTTCTTTGCAAGGACACTCAAAAGCCTGCCATCCATGGATTCTGTCAGTGTTTTGATCTGTTCACCATCAACATTGCGTGCAGCAGCAACCACAGCCTCCCAGACACTGTTCAGAGAGGTGTACTGTTTTCCCTCCTTGTAAATCGCACATTTGATGATGGACCACAGGTTCTCAATGGGGTTCAGATCAGGTGAACAAGGAGGCCATATCATTAGATTTTCTTCTTTTATACCCTTTCTTGCCAGCCACGCTGTGGAGTACTTGGACGTGTGTGATGGAGCATTGTCCTGCATGAAAATCATGTTTTTCTTGAAGGATGCAGACTTCTTCCTGTACCACTGCTTGAAGAAGGTG
This sequence comes from Silurus asotus, assembly GCA_024362625.1. Lineage (NCBI taxonomy): Eukaryota > Metazoa > Chordata > Actinopteri > Siluriformes > Siluridae > Silurus > Silurus asotus. The sequence goes on from MU563244.1 coordinate 1,338,905, forward strand.
TCTTCCAGAAACTGGCAGTAGGACTGGGAGTTCAGCTTGACTCCATCCTCAACCCGAAAAGGCCCCACAAGCTCATCTTTGATGATACCAGCCCAAACCAGTACTCCACCTCCACCTTGCTGGCGTCTGAGTCAGACTGGAGCTCTCTGCCCTTTACCAATCCAGCCACGGGCCCATCCATCTGGCCCATCAAGACTCACTCTCATTTCATCAGTCCATAAAACCTTAGAAAAATCAGTCTTGAGATATTTCTTGGCCCAGTCTTGACATTTCAGCTTGTGTGTCTTGTTCAGTGGTGGTCGACTTTCTGCCTTTCTTACCTTGGCCATGTCTCTGAGTATTGCACACCTTGTGCTTTTGGGCACTCCAGTGATGTTGCAGCTCTGAAATATGGCCAAACTGGTGGCAAGTGGCATCTTGGCAGCTGCACGCTTGACTTTTCTCAGTTCACGGGCAGTTATTTTGCACCTTGGTTTTTCCACACGCTTCTTGCGACCCTGTTGACTATTTTGAATGAAACGCTTGATTGTTCGATGATCACGCTTCAGAAGCTTGGCTATTTTAAGACTGCTGCATCCCTCTGCAATATATCTCACTATTTTTGACTTTTCTGAGCCTGTCAAGTCCTTCTTTTGACCCATTTTGCCAAAGGAAAGGAAGTTGCCTAATAATTATGCACACCTGATATAGGGTGTTGATGTCATTAGACCACACCCCTTCTCATTACAGAGATGCACATCACCTAATATGCTTAATTGGTAGTAGGCTTTCCAGCCTATACAGCTTGGAGTAAGACAACATGCATAACGAGGATGATGTGGTCAAAATACTCATTTGCCTAATAATTCTGCACTCCCTGTATATTGATGTTTGGCTGATGCTAAATGCTAAATGCTAAAACCTCAATGTTAAGCTTTGGTTATCAGAGGCAGATCTACATCAGGGTATGTTAGTGTGTGTGTGTGTGTGTGTGTGTGTGTGTGTGTGTGTGTGTGTGTGTGTGTGTGTGTGTGTGTGTGTGTAGGACAGTGATACCTTAACACAGCAAATATACTGTATGAAGGGCATAAGTAAGCAGACCAGGGTTGACAAAATAACTCTTACAGTCACAGCATGTCTTACACACATTTTTCACTCACCTCCACCTCTCACTGACTATAACTTATATAACTGTCCCAGCACACAGGTGTGATTCATGCCTGCAGACTTCATGCATGCTTCAATTAAACACTCATATGTTAATGTGCAGTATCAATTCACCAGCGAATGTCGACCTTTTCAAGATTTGATAGCTAAGAAATATTTGATGCTGTACCTTCTCTCCATTTGCGTTGCCCAATACATAACAGCCCATAATATGAATGAGATTTGGCTCAGGATTTAGCAAACTCATAAGCCGGGCCAGTTTCTTCCAGAACCTGCACACAAAGATTAAGAATTAAAGACCTGGATTTTATTAGGTGTAACATAAGACTTATGTTGATCTCAATAATCCATGCATTATATCTTTTGACTATTTCATAAGTACAGGATAAAACACAGTGTGATGCGTTTTTTTTTTTATAGAAAAATCCTCAGCTGTTAACACTCAAGGGTTTTATTCCTCGCATAGCAAAGCGATTTGTCACCAATTACACTTTTTAAGTGCTAAATCATCATAGTTATGTTAGATGTCTGTAAAGCTAATATATGCTGCAATTACATTGTACTCAGACTTCAGAAAAGTGCAATGAAATGGTCATGCAGCTAGAAATTCCAAGGCAGCATCCACTTTTCCCACGTTCTCTGACATACTAAAACATAATTATTTTATACTAGAAAATAGCAGATTTTGCTTGTTATGTAGATATTGTGTATAATATGGTTTGTAAGTTTAGATTTCTAACTTTCCGTTGATTTCAACCCAATAGTAGTAGCAAAAAAAATTTAAATAATGCATAACAAATAATGCATTAGGCAATCAATTTTAAGAGCAAACATAAAAAAGTCAGCTGACTTATATACTGGTTCTTATACTGTGTGTCTGAAAACTTCAAACCTTTGACAATAGTCACATAAACATGATTATGCACTTCTTCCAAAGGTGCTGGAGCATAATTAGATGGGAATATGATGGGAAATAGTTCCTTTTTTTCTGAATTCTAAATGCAAAGGATTGCAGCACTTGTTTCTGTTTAATTTTCATATCATGTCATAAATAAGTTAATGACAAGATAAAAACTCCTCTACTCAGACCTGTTGATGTCCCTTATATTAAGAAAACAGTTATTTCGGGTTAAAATATAGTTTAGGCTGGAAGCTTCTTAAACTGCACGAAGCTGCTGTTATTTTCATCTTAAAGTTTAGAAATTTCCAAGCTCCCAAATTGTAATTTATTTTAAGGCTGATGTGACATCTGTCTGTCTGACTGTGAATAAGACTCACTGAATCATGTCCTCCTCTTTCTCCACTTTTGCAAATGTTGCCACTTTGTTTTTTAGGAGGTAGAGATGCCCAGGTCCTCCCTAACAAATTATGGAAGAGTGATGTAGTTAAGCACAGTGCACACAAACACACACACACACACACACACACACACACACACAAAAAAAAAAAAAACTACACGAACTTCTCACCTGACAGAAGATAAGCATGTTCCAGATTTTGCAGCCTTTTCTGTAGGCGGTAAGTTTCTTTTCAATCTCCTCTGAGATATACAGGAAGTTGATGGACAGAGAAAAAAAACAGAAATGAAAAAGCAATGCAACACAGAATACAGACACAGACAAGAAAACAAGAAGGAAATAAAAGACAGATAAAACGATTCAGTTAGTCAGACAAGAGAGCTTCTTATAGTAAAACATCAAGCAGCTGATTAACAGGCCATAATTATTCTAACCCATATGGAAATCTGATATATGGCCATATATGAACATATTTGATGTATATAACCACATATAATGGTAGTTAATATATGTTAACATATATGAACATATTTGGAGTTCTATTGGTTGCTTTAGACATATATTATGTGGTAGTATGTGGAAAACATGTTTTTTAACTTACCATCTAATGTTTCTATGCATATGTAGGATACATATACTTTAATATATTGTGTAACACCAGTCATGATACATTAAAGTACATCGCAATATATGAGATATCGGGTGTTGAATTATGGAATTAGTTACTATGTAAAATTAGTGCCACATAGATGTTAATGTAGAATTTGCTCATGGGATTATTTAATATTGATACACTTCTAGAGAGTAATTTAAGAAGTCAGTCTTGTGCTTATCTTAGAAATCTCTGCTGCTGGAAGTATATCTGCCAAATGCATAAATGTATATGCAGGGGAATTAAATTATTCAGGCTCTTCTTCGAATAGAGGCAAACAATTAAAATAAGATTTATTAAAAATAAAAACGTTACACAAACACACTTAGTCGACTTAATGTACATATGTTACATATAATTACATTTTTAAAATATATGTGGCATATATGTACAACTATGGGAATTTACACTTACCCAGTATATCATCAAAAGTTGCATGCTCGTGGTCCTACATGAATCAACAGAAGAGTTTTTTAGAAAGGAATATAGGCACTTACTGCGCAATATTGTTTGCTAATTATGACCGATTTATTTTAAACAGCAGAATAATCCTCACTTATTTTACATTTGAGTTCAGTAATGGCAGGCTTGCAAACACACGTCATTTACATTACTAGCACACCCTAAAAGCATAGAGCAGCATCAGAGCAGCAGTGCATTAGCATTACCAAAAGCATCTTTCATAACATGGAAGACAAAAAAGGTGCTTTGATCTGTAGGAATAAACAAATGTTGTGAAAGACTCACATAGAGGATGGGGATGATGGACGGGTCGTTCCTGCGTATGATGGTGGGCACATACTCAGCCTTGGGAACCTTGGATGAAATCAGCTACAAAGAAAACCCCAATAAAAAATAAACAAAAAACATCAAATAGACAGGAAATACATGATGAGGGTAATTGGCTGTAGGCAAACATGCTACAGCAGCTTGGGCTCATAGACAAATTGCTGGTGATGACCAACCATGTAAGGCATCTAGAAATTGAGTAACATTATACTCAGTACACTATAGTTTTGTGATTCGTTGTACAGAAAGAGGTGCTGGACATTTATTTGGAAAACTAACCCTTAGGAAAACTCCACACATTAGTGATGCGAGTGCTAATTCTAGTGCTAACTGCTGGTGCTGTATTTTCATTACTCATGTATTTTCTAAGATCTCCATCATAAGAAATACCAGCCAAGTTGTGCTGTTACCAACAAAAAAACAAAAAACAGAAGTGCAAGCAACATTAAAAACTAAACTAATCAGAAATCTAATACAGATGTTGTTAGAGATGTTGATTCAATAAAATGACTCAAAGTTTATAGAATGTAATGCAGCTATATGAGTTATGGCAAAGAATGATCTATGTCTAGTTAAAAATTCACGAGACAACAAACACAAAGTCTTAGCATGGAAGTTTAAACCTCAGAATCTGAGTGTAAAGATTTTGTTATTGCAAGATTAATTGAAGGATAAAAGCAATGTTGCATTGGGTACAGATAAAATCCCAAAGCCAGGACTAATAACAAGCAGTTGAATGTCATTGTGACTAATGTAAGAAACCATCAACTAAAGAGAAAAATAAAAGAAACGGAAAAAAAAGGATTTTGGAAAATGACGAAGGTCGCATTGTCAAAGATTATCTCGGAGAATGCAAACAAGCTTGCAGCACTAGTGCTTTTCACATTTCCACCTTTGTTTGCATTGTCTGTGTATAATTCATGTATATAAAAATACACCTTTGTATTCAACATGTCTCCTAATGTATTGACTTGAGTTATCTGCTACGTAGCAAGTTGTTGTTTATTGTTTTGATTTTTTGGTTTCGATGTATTACAACCCTAGGTAGCCCATGTCCACATTGGTGTTCTGTATGTGTGCCTTGTGTGCAGGTCCGATCCACTCCAGAGTTTGAGGCCTGCCCTAGCCTGGCTGATTCCACCACCTTCACGATGACATCATCCACCAGTTCCTATTTAAGGAGGAAGGAGCGAAGCAATCGAGGAGAGTTGTTGTAGTGGTGGTCTTGTTTGTTTGCGTTGGTGTTCGGGGTATAGCTTGGTTGTTGTTGATCGTGATTTTGAACTCTGCCTGTTTATTGACTTTGAGCCTGTTTAGCCCTTGGACTACTGTTGGTTGTATATATTTATTCTGTATTATATTGTAAAATCTTTGTTCACTGTACATATTTATGTCACTGGCATTAGGGGTGTGGCTGCCATTTACTTTGGGTGAGGAATTGTTTTGTCTTTGTTTTTGAAGCAGGAAGTTAGGGAAGCTGTTTGTATTTTCCTTTTCTTTGTTTTAAGGAGAGGTAGCTTTGCCAAAATAGTCCTTTTTGTTTATTGTTTTGGCCTTGGCCCACCCTAAAGACAAGCCTGTAAGTCTGTGTACATATATATGTGTTACAATATACCAACACCTGTGTAGCAAAACTTTTTGTGTGTGTTTGTGGTTTGTGGTGTGTTGGGTTGTCAATTTATAAGATCCATTCTTTTTGAATCCTGAGCTAAATACTCTGTCCGGCCTAACCCTAGACTGGGTCATAACACACGTGTTGTTTTGGCTTTTAGTTTTTGCCTGTGCCACAGTCTAGTTGCCTTCGAAGTTATGGTTTGGACTGTTTGCCTGTTTACACTTCAATTAATTAAATCTTTATTTGTATTGAGCTTTTAACAATGGACATTGTCTCAAAGCAGCTTTACACATATAATGGGATAATAAAGAATGAATAAGATTGTTTTTTTATAACTGTAAGTTTGTCCCTAATGTGCATTTCGCTGGTGACTGGGGCAAGGAAAAACACCTTGAGATGGCATATGTAATAAACCTTGAAAGGAACCGGACTCAAGAGGGAACCCATCCTCATCTGGGTGGTGCCGAATGTCCACGAGGGGGCGTTCAATTAAAACCAGGACTTTAAATTTTACAGGTATGAAAATTGATGCTAGCATGGCAGTACTACACGCAGTAGTAAGTTGTTAGTGTGTCCTATTACTGATAGGTGGTGCACATGTCACGGGTTAGTGCATGAATGGAACAGCGTGTGATGATCAAGTTTCTTGTGAAGCATAAAACCCACAGATATATACAGATGACTTCAAGCACAATATGGTGATGAATCGCGCAGCTGCAGTAGGACATTTGAATTGTGTAAACATTTCAAAAATTGCTGTACATTCGTCAGTGATGATCCCGTTCCCCGATGACGAAGTGAAGCAGGCAGTCCTTGGATGATTCCAGTGGACTGACAAATCTTTCTATACCAAATCTTTCCAGGCATTTGTTAAACTCTGGGAAGGGTGTATACATGTAAATAGTATGTTGAAAAATAATGCAGTCTCCTTGAAATGTGTTCTTTATTTTATGAACTCAAAGGTCCCCGTTTGACTTGAATGACCCTTGTATTATAATTAGCGTTCTTCCCCAGCACTTGCATCCATTACAGTTTGTAAGTTTAGCATTACATGGCAGGTGGACATCACAGAAGAGAACCTAAACACTGTCAAGCTGAGGTATTTTGATTATGAAACATATCCAGTTTTTATATTTGTCTAATATATGATCACACAATATAATGCTTACAATTGTGCATGTACATCTACAGTGAGTAAAATAAGTATTTGAAAACCCTGCTATTTTGCAAGTTCTCCCACTTAGAAATCATGGAGGGGTCTGAAATTGTCATCGTAGGTGCATGTCAACTGTGAGAGACATAATCTAAAAAAAAAAAAATCCAGAAATCACAATATATGATTTTTAAACTATTTATTTGTATGACACAGTTGCAAATAAGTATTTAAACAACTGTCTGTCAGCTAGAACTTTGACCCTTAAATACCTGTTAGTCTGCCTTTAAAATGTCTACCTCCACTACATTTATTATCCTAAATTAGATGCACCTGTTTGAGGTCATTAGCTGCATAAAGACACCTTTCCACCCCATACAATCAGTAATGTCCCAGAGCTGGGACCACCGTTTCCAAGGTTACAGTTGGTAATACACATGGTTTGAAATCATGCATGGCACGGAAGGTTCCCCTGCTCAAACCAGCACATGTCCAGGCACGTCTTAAGTTTGCCAATGACCATTTGGATGATCCAGAGGAGTCATGGGAGAAAGTCATGTGGTCAGATGAGACCAAAATAGAACTTTTGGGTCATAATTCCACTAAACGTGTTTGGAGGAAGAAGAATGATGATTACCATCCCAAGAACACCATCCCTACTGTGAAGCATGCTTTGGGGGTGTCATCCCAAGAACATCATCCCTACTGTGAAGCATTGGGGTGGTAGCATCATGCTTTGGGGGTGTTTTTCTGCACATGGGACAGGGCGACTGCACTGTATTAAGGAGAGGATGACCGGGGCCATGTGTTGCGAGATTTTGGGGAACAACCTCCTTCCCTCAGTTAGAGCATTAAAGATGGGTCGAGGCTGGGTCTTCCAACATGACAATGACCCGAAGCACACAGCCAGGATAACCAAGGAGTGGCTCTATAATAAGCATATCAAGGTTCTGGCGTGGCGTAGCCAGTCTCCAGACTTAAACCCAATAGAGAATCATTGGAGGGAGCTCAAAATCCGTGTTTCTCAGCCAAAATCCCTCCTGCAGTGTGTGCAAACCTAGTGAAAAACTACAGGAAACGTTTGACCTCTGTAATTGCAAATAAAGGCTACTGTACCAAATATTAACATTGACTTTCTCAGGTGTTCAAATACTTATTTGCAGCTGTATCATACAAATAAATAGTTAAAAAATCATACATTGTGATTTCTGGATTTTTTTTTTTTTTGATTATGTCTCTCACAGTGGACATGCACCTACGATGACAATTTCAGACCCCTCCATGATTTCTGATTTCAAGTGGGAGAACTTCCAATAGCAGGGTGTTCAAAAACTTATTTTCCTAACTGTATTTGGGGTAAGGGGGTGTCAATAAATATTTGTCTTTGTGAAAGAAAATAAGTATAATTAGATACTCACCATGATTTTTGGAGGAATGAAGTCATCCCCTTCACAAGCAAGCCGCTCCAGCTCTTTCTCCTCTTCCCAGTCTACATCATCATACTCTCCCTCATCCAGAGTGCCTGAGGACACCTGAAGATCTCCACCTGAGACAGATCACCAGAGAAAGCAAGACACAGACACAGACAGACAAGGATAGAGACAGACAGAGAGAAGATAAATAAAAAAAAACCTGTAACCTGTGATTTTCCAGCCCAGTGTTATGGCATTTTGTGATATAGTCACAAAATGTAATCTATTTATTCATGTTCATAGACACAAATTTCCCTCTTCATGTCACTGAGGATGACTTTTTTGTGTAATGTATTTCAGTAGGATGTATTTTTGGTGCCTCTACCAAAGTTTTCTTTTTGCCACTGGATATCACAGACGCTGTATTGTTTTTTTTTTTCTCGTTTGTTATTGATTTTTCTTAATCTTCAAATATTTAAGCAGAAGATTTTATCCTTGAATTTATTGCTTCATATTCTGTAAGATACTCGCTATTATAAACCATCGTTAGTGGTTCCTTCTAGTCAAAATACAGAACATATATTCTTCTGGTTAATTAAGGAGACTGCGTTTTTTTTATAGACACACAGTATACAGTTATATAACCGTATATCCCTAACCCAATCTGTATATACTGTATGTTCTGCCTTATTCTCTGTTAAAAATGGGGAATAAAGATTACCTTTGGCATTTCTGTCAGCATTACCCATGGTCCTCTGCCTCCGTAGCTATGGAGACGGAGCCAGACGTAAAAATAGTGAAATTCGTGTCCATGAACCTAATAAAAGTTTGTGACTATGTCACAAAATGGCGTGAGATTTTCTGCAGGCTTTTTGCTCATTAAATCTCATCGTTTTTTGGAGCCTTCTATGTCTGAAAAAATAAAAACAAATGCAAAAGAAGACAACTTACTCCAGAAAACTGGGCCAGATACTATTCAGGATTGAAAATCAAACCCTGAAATAAGGATGCTAGCCAAGTTCATTGCAAGGCAACACTGATTTTTAAAAAGAATCACAATGTATACATTTTCTATGTATAGTAAAAGTTACAACTGCACCTTGAAGCAAAAAATAATAATTAATTATAATAATAATAATAATTATTATTATTATAAAATCAGCAAAGCAAACACCAGATTGATCACTCCTGTTCTATATTATATAAAACACACAGACAGATGGAGCATGTAGATGAGATATGAAATTACACGTAAATACACATACACATACATACATACATACATACACACAGGGTAGAAACAGACAGGAGCTGCCACACTGAGGTGTGACACACACACACACACACACTGTACACACACGACCTGCTACAAAAGCTTCAGCATGAAAGATGGACTATATGAAGTATGAAAAAGCTCCTGTTCATGCTTTTGTACACACGCTTCTGAACATTTTTTCATTTTTTTCTGGTTGCTGTGTGTAGTTGAGTGTGTGCACACTCACTGTCTCTGGAGTCGTGAAGCGAGTCTGGCTTGATGGGGGTGGGGTCACTCCAGGAACGACTGAAGCTCTTCGTTTTGCGATCGGCGAATGCTAATAATGGAGCGGAGGAGGAGAGCATCACACACACTGCCTTTCACAGTGCGTTCGTACACACACACACATACACACACACACCACTCATCTGGCAGGATCCCACTGTTGTCGGTACAACTGCGAGAGTGATGCGCCCTGATAGGACTTCCTATCAAGCTGTCAGGCTTTTTAGATGGCTTCTTGGAATTTACATCCAAACTCTTAGGATTTGTTAAACAACATAAAAGCTCTATTTACGTACAGGTGCAAGTGTGGCTTAGTGAAATACTAACATGGCATAGTAGAGTTTTGACCTTATTTAGGGAAGTGGAAAACCCATACATCTATTTACTTTATCACTTATACTACAAAGGATCTATTGAATTTGGACAGGATGGCAACCAATCACAGGACAATCATGTAAACACTTACACACTCAAGCTCAAGCTACAGAAGCTTGGGAAATGCCAGTCATAATCAGTCTACTTTTTAAGTAGACTGATTATATCAGTCTACTGGGACCCTCCAGCATGTGGAGAACATGCAAAGTCCATGTACACAAGGACAACGCCCTCCAAAGCTTGAAAACTTCAAGCAACCGTTTTACTTCTGACTTTTACAAAGCATTAAACTGAATACTTCTTTCAAAAATACTGAATAATATCAACAATAATTTAAATCTGTGCATCTATGATTGAATAGTGCTTCTGCACATGAGAAAAGGAATAAAACATCTGTTGCATCAGCAATTATTAGGACACAAAGGGAAGCTAAAATGAAAAAAAATGAGCAGAGATGGCATAACTGGATTTCTCAGCACACCGAACCACATCTTTTTACACAGCTTAAGGTCAAAGTACCAAATTGTTCTTAAAAATACAAGGAAGTTATCTGCCACACCCACCTATACTTATTTGCACCTTATTCTTTGTTTGCATTATGATTACAAAAAAATAGCCCCCTCAGTTTGGTGTAAGGAAGAAAAAAATAATGTTCATGACAGAAAATAAATGACTTGTATTTATTTTCAGAATTACATTTCCTTTCAAGCAACATGTAATCCGAATGACAACAATCCACAGACATACACACACACACACACACACCCCACGAACGCATTACTCACTCTGAGCCTTCATCCTCCTGCTGCCCACCATCCGCAGGTGCTTCCGGAAGTTTCTGAAGTGCAAAGGATTCGATGAGGACGAGAAGGTTGAAGAAAAAGAGAGATGAGAAAACAGAAAGAACAGTAACACCAACATACAGGGAGAGGAGACAGAAGCAGAGGAACATTTAGAGATGATTCATTCGAATGCAGTCCAGTCACTCATGATTAATGCAGGAGAACGAGTGTTTGAAGTTATGGAACAGCATCAAATCTGAGTTGCATTTATAGCATTCAGTAATCAGCTCAAATTCTGATTACAGCCATATTAATAGCAACAATTTCAGTGACTTTAGTCGGTAAATTATTCGCATGGGAAATTAACGGATTTAAGATACCTGGTTTAGAGCGCACTCAGTGCAATTCAAATTTATCGGCATAGCATATTTAATGTATTGTCACACATTAGTACAAAGAAAAAATACAGAATTAGGTTTAGAGCCTGAATAAGATGAAAAGGGAAATAAGTGAAATGGAAAAGTCTGTAAGAGGAAGAAACCTTGCAAAGGGAACCAGACTCAAAATGAAACCCATTCACTTTTTAACATTTATTAAGCACATCCTGGTGTAGTAAGAAACAATCTGTGGTTCTGACGTCAATGCAAAAGTGATCTCACCTTTACAGACATCACAGAGAATTCTGACTGACATTTCAACAACAGAAGCACGGCCAAATCCTTTGGCAATGTAAAGTGGTAAATAAATAGATTTTGGGGGTTGGAGCGATCTTTTTGTTCATGCTGTGTGGTAGCTAACAATATCGCTTCCAAAAATATGACAAGACCCATGGTCCATTCAATCACAATAGTAGATGAAAGGTTCTTAACAATAATCTATAAAATACCCAGCATTTTTTGTTTCGAAGTAAATTTTAGAACGCCAAATCCTTCAGTTTTACAAAGCAATTTACTTATACAGTACAAATCACAGGATTTTCATGAGATTAGGCAGTGTTCTTTTACACACAAATCTTCTTGAAAGGATTATTTTTTTTTAGTATTTTGGCTAAAATAATAATCTTTTTATTATAATATGATACATAATAATCATTTGGCACAGTAATAAGTATGCATTGTCCAGATCCATTCTGTTCACCATGTCTTGGTTTTCTAAGTGCTTTCTTTCAACATTGCCTGGCAGGTGTAAATAAATAATGCACACATACAGAAGCACACTTTTCCCTAGTGAGTCCTGATCTTCATCAAAACAAGCCTGTTTTCTCTATTTTTTTTTTCATATCTTTTGTACCATTCTCTGGTATTTTTGCCTTTTCTTTATACAGCTTCTGTAAGTGTGTTCTGCAGCATGAACAATGTACAACACATCATTATACACAAAGAGAGACAAGTCTGCATCCTACATACATACAAAAAGGTAGATATACCCAGAGCGGTGACCAATTAACTACAATAATTCCCTGTTCTGACATTGTTCTCAGAAATGTAATGTTTATGTATTTCTATTAGAATTTTTTTATTTAGGTAAATCTCCTGTAGGTTGGGGAGGTGGATATGTAAGATGAAGTTTTTACAGGTAAATGATCATTGGTTTGCTGTGGTCCAGCATAAAGTTTAGTTAGTGTTACTAACGTTATATTTTGATACAAATTCTTATATCTTTTATTTATTTAGTCTTTTGTTACATGTTGTGAAATAACATGACATGGTCCCGATGATCCTGATATTGTTTATGTTAAAAGCTATTCTTTTCTTCTAGGGAAAACTTACAGAATGTAACTGAAGACTCCTAAAATGTTACATACATTTCTATTGACAGAAAAAGTCAACATATCAAAAAAATACTTTTTCTTTGCAAAATAACATCTGATTTTTAATCGCTTGTATACTATGTAGGTCATGTCCGATCTAAGTTCCTTGAATATAGTTACAATTGTTACTAGAGAAACAATAGCATTAATATAAGCTACAGTTGGAATTATGGTCAAACCTACCGTTAAATTAATTTGATTAACCTTACTTATTATTTTCTGATTATTATAAAAGTATTAACATAATTTCTAGACATTTCTAGACCTAATTCTACAAATTTCTAGACCTAATTTCTAAATAGGTTGCTATATGATGTAAGCAAACTGCTCGGCCAGGAGACGGAAATGAAATAGCAATCACGACACTGCAGCTCTGCACAGCAGTCGAGTATGAGTATGAGTAGCTCATTACTTCTTCCAGCATGAATGCTCTTAACTATAGTGGTGCTGACATCCTCGTGTCCTTATGCATTTCCCTTCATTGTTGATGGATATATACGGAGGACAGGTTCCGATAGCGTAGCACTGCTCTTCCTCTAACTCAGCCAGGATTATTAATTCTTCCTTTCTTTACCACTGTTAGAAATCATGATAGGTGATGAGTAGCACGGATCTTGAACACATTTCAAAAATAGAATGTTCCTCAAGAAAGGAAGGTATTTTAAGAAAGAGGTTTTAATTATACGCTCTAATGATCTGTCTGCGACTGTGAAACAGAGTGTGAGTGTTTAAAATAGAGAGATGACTCAGTCTCTCTGCGTGAGCGTGTCTGACGTTCATTGTTTGCTACCGTAACGTCGAAATAAAGACAGCTTTACTTACACACACACATATTCAGATGACATGGATTTTAGTTGGAAAGTTCAGTGTGTGTCTGTATGCATGTTGAAATTGTGTATTGCGCTACGATGAATGTTCTTGCGTCTACCAAGAAAAGAAAAAAAACAACACGAAAACAAATCTTGAATTATAGTATCTACATTGTCTTATGTCATGGATAGTTTTTAACATTTCTAGAACCAAGAACAACAGTACCACCGACGGTTATAAATAAAAATACACAGAATTGTATGAGGAAGAGGCTAGGGCTGATTTCTTCCTAATCCAGACTGTGATTGCACACAGTAAACCACTCCCTAGACTGGACCTATTATTTACTCTATCAATAAGGCCTTGGAGGAGAAATTGAACTGAGTGCTAAAATCTCAGATATTCTTTTTAATCGTAAAGTTACACAGTTGAGTGCATAGATAGCTCTATGCATAATTTAAGTGTAAATTCTCTCTGTCAAGCAGAGGTTACCTAACCAGCCCAGGTACAAAAGCAGGCCAACTCTTTTGAGAATAAAAAGACCACAAAGACAAACTTGAGAAATTTATCCCCTCTGCCTGGAATTTTAACAAAATACAAGTTGTCCTATTCTGGACAGTTGAAGGTGTTGAGCCCTGTAAAAAAGCACCAGCACTCTCTCGTCACCTTAAGACACATTGTTAGCACTCTGTCACTTCACTACTGTATGTTTGACAAAAAAACCTTCAAATTTCAAAACACTACTCTCTACCAAAATGTGACAATAATCATGCCAAGTCTAAGGTCTGTATGAACACTTGTGAATGCAGGTTTATTCACAGTGGCAGGAGAGGTAAACAATGTTAGCGCCAGCACAGCAACAAAGTGAACTAACAAAAACTCTTACGAAACTGTGAAGCTAAATACTAAATCAGTAATGATTGGAAAGCCGAATGAGAAAGAAGAATGGAAATAAACTAAAAACAAAACAAAAAATCAACTAAGTTATGAATCTTTATGACAAATACTGTATGCAATAGACTTTATTTTTTTGTCTTCTGAGGGCCAATTTAAAGTTTAAAATACTAATGTTTTATTAAGTAGCAGATCATCCTTCATAATCCATACCTAATTATATTCCATACAATTTGTAGTTCCCTTTTGCACAAATACATTTGTACTGTTTTGAAATGACACCTTATCTTTATACAATCTACTTTTATCTTATTTTAAATGTATAGTTCCTCTTATTTATTGTACAATATTCTGAGAAACCGACCAGGTTTACATTACACTGTTGTATTCTCTATAAAACTATGTTTGTGTTCTGAAAATCTTTAATCTTGAATCATCCAAAGAGCAGGTTGGGCAGAGGCCCATAATATACAGTACCCTTACTACAAATGTTATTCTTCATCAAATACACCCCAATATATTTATAATTACATACACTGGAGACACCAACTTTTGAGTGACCAAAAAAAAAGTATTTAATTCAGTTTATTTGTATAACACTTGTAAACAATAGACATTGTCACAAAGCAGCTCTACACTAATAAATTGATTAGGAAAACATATTTTAAATGTATACAGTTTGTCCTTTAACTATATCCACATACACCTTAACTGATATTAGCTAATGATTTATTTATTTGCTTCTTTGTCCCGATGTTGGAGTAGTATGTATAGCACCCTAGAGGAACTACAGTTAACAGAGGCTAACATGCTCATTCTCTATTAACCTCATTAGTGGAAAAGGAGCAGCAAACATGACAGTTGATGTCAATGTAAGTAACATCACACACTCCAAATCTAAGAACAAAGTACAGAATATTAAATCTTAATGGTCTTAACAACAAATAATTAGAAAATGATCAGGAAGGCACTCCTGAGACCTCTTGTGAAGTTATTGGCTCATTTATTTTTGCTGCATAGAATAATATACACTGTGAATGTGAAAGTGTATAGAGTGGCAAGAAAAAGTATGTAAACCTTTTTGGATTTTTCAAGGTTTTCTGCATAAACTTGCCAGAAAATTTACAAATTCTTCTTAAAACTGTATATATATAATTCAAGTAAATGTAATAAATTTTTATTTGTATTCCGCTTTTAACAATAAACATAGTCTTAAAGCAGTTTTACACAGATATAAATAGTCTTCTGATACAATTCATTCAAATTTACAATCATAATGATTGTATAATAATATTAAATGTTTAATGCAAAATTCAACACGTCTGTGTTCATGGAATGTGGGTTCACTAACTTTTCTAAGGTAAAAAGCTGTCTACCAATCTTTAATATTTTAAGATATCATACAGAAATGCCATTCTATGCATGATATAATATAACCAATTGTTAAATCCTTGGTCATTTCCTCACCAGTGAATTTTTAAGATCTTAAAAGATGTTCAAAGCTTAATATTTGGACATTTTTGGCTTTGGCTCCCATTGTTTCTTTACCTTGGAGTGTACAAGTCAATTGAAGTGGGCTTAAACAAAAAATTATTTATAAGCAGACAGATAAACTGTCCAGAATGAACTCTGAAAAACATATACTGTACATATGTATTTATAGGTCCTTGTTTAATGTTTTTACTGGAATATACATAAGGTATTTAGTGGAGGAACGTCTGAAGGCATTGCACTTCTAGAAAGCTACCAAATCAAGCTCACACAAAAAAGCATGTACAATGCAATCACTTCAATAAAACATATAACTACTTATAGGCACACTTTAACAAGTCACAACACACACACACACACACACACACACACACACACACACACACACACACACACACACACACACACAAAGTGCCAGCCAATAATAGCGTCCGATAAAGCATTCAGCAGTTCAGTGACCAATTACCAAAAAAAAGGTGTGTTTTATTCCTCCAGAATACACAATCATTCCCTTATTCTGTTTTTTGAGTTACTTAGCAAATTACACTTATCTTATAGATCAGCACATCACCTGCATGAACAAATTTTACTGTCAGACATTAACATTAGCTCTTTTTTCCATTACTGTCTTGTGGGAAGAAACAAAGAGGCACTTTGTGGAAGTGGAGTGGCACTAATCACTTGCCAGAGGGAATTCATTTACAATCGCAGAGCTCGACTTATGAGGCATTGTGGCACAAATGTTCTGGTTAAAAGAAATCAACAGACATTTCCTTTTTTCTGTATTGTTATGAATTACATTTTTTTGAAATTATTAGTTAGAACATACACCTTGGTGTACAGTATTGTTCATGGAACAAAAGCTAGAAACCATTAAAACATTAAACAATGAAAAAGAAACAATTCTAACACTATGAGACAACCAAGTACACCAAATCTTTACCCTGCAACATTTCATTATTTTGCATAAACACACACAAAAAAAGAAAAATATTAATGTAAATATTCTTGATATTGTGTTATTTTTTTGCATTTAGTTTTTTTTATACATGTCTAAAATATTTTGTTAAACAATAAATGGATTAGATATAATAGGACTTTTTTTTTATTACCAATTACTGGCATCTCAGCATATCTAATTTATAAATTATTCATCATTCTTAACAAGATTTGCTAAAAAGTAAAATCAAACTTATGTGAAATTGAAATTACATATAGAAACTACAAATTAGACCTAATACAGATTAACGCACAATATTGTCCTTTTACAGTTTTTCTCAGTTGCTTTGGAGCTTTTCTTGAGATTCTTAAGATTTGCAAACCAGTAAATGCATTCTCAAAACAATTTTTGCAAACAGCACAAAACATTGGATTTCTTGCAAAAGCCTGTACTTTTTCCCAAACCCTTAGTTCATCTCTTTAAAGTAAGTATTTGTGTCAATGAACATGTCATTCCAATTAGAATAAAAATTCCTTTGTCATTGTTTACAAACAAAATCATAAAAATGTTTAGTTATTTTGTCAGTATGATGCTGCACAGTTTCAGGATTTCTTGATATAAACTATGGCTTGGATTAAGTGACAAAATGCACAAAAAATTACATCCTTCTGTATGGCATCTATGAATTTCGGCAGCACAAATTCTACTATACAGGAGTTTGTTTCTAAGTTGTTCATCCATTTTTATAATTTATAATTTAGTTTTTTGCTCTGCCTGTATACACTCACAATTAAAGCTTTACAAGATTCACATTTGGCCTGTTTTAAATAACTATATAGATTATTGGTTGATCTGATGCCATACACTTGGAGTACACTGGAGGTTGAACAAGTAGTTTTGAGAATTTCATTTCTGATCTGAGAAACGCTCCAAAGCAACTGAGAAAAAACTGTAATGTTGACAATGAATTGCTGTTTTTAAAAATGTTTTCAAGCAGCAAAAAAAAGATAGAAAAAGCAGCCAAATTATCCCCCAACTCATGATTTCACGAATATACAAATGATAACTCTAATCTCAACATTATTGAGATGAGATGTCCTGGAACGTTGACTGCCCCCCAGGCCTCCTCATCCTACATCAGTACCTGGCTGTACTAACACCCTTATGGTTAAATGAGCACAAATCTCTATTAGCACACACCAACATCTTGAAAAATCTTGAAATAAACAATCTTTCCAGAAGAGTGGAAGTTATTATTACAGCAAATGGAAATAAATCTTATGTTCAGATGTTCACCTACTTCTAAGACTAAAAAAGCACCCATGCATTTAATTTTAATTAGCACGAATGAAACGTCCTTGGACATGTATTCAGTGGCGGGTCTGGACCAGGGGGTGCCAGACTGAGGCCAGTCATTCTGTTAGATAGGGCAATTACATAACTCCCTTTTGTTCTCGATATTATGAATAACATTATCTATGTGTTAGAATTTCACATCTAAAGTGGTACATTGGGATAGAGAGAGTAGAACATTTTTGCTCAAGTATTATTCTTCCTGGCTTGTTCCTTCTCTTTAGCATCAGTCATGTTTTATTGCACCTCATTACTACAAACAAAAGCCATTTTTACATAGAAGATTTGGTCTACTGCCTGTACAAGTACAAAATGTGAGGGTTCTTTTTTTTTGCTGAGTACAGAATGTTACTTAGATTATATATAATCATTACATGTCTCACTCTACATTTAGGATAGCTGCAGCTTGTTTAGCTTGTCCCCCCATACTACATCTCTACCAGGCCCTTCCCAGAACTGTATTTTACTATTGTGCTATTTTGGCAATGATTTTCATACCTATTGGTCAGCCTTGATCTTCTGAGGTCTTTTATACAATCCAAGTCTTTTTTTCCAACCTTTCCTTCTAAAGATATTAAAAAGCTTTCATTTTGGCTGAACTCCCATGGCCTTCTAATGGCTGGCAGAAGTGTTGCTTTCCCATCTTATAAATGTTATAAATGATCAGATTAGACACTGCACTCTGTCAGTTTTTCTGATTTCTGCAGCACAGCAACCACGCGTGTGTTTACATTTGTGTGCAGGAGATGTACAGCACAGTTAGAGAACAGTACCTTTCCATCAGTGCGGTGGCCTCCTGTTCTCTTTTCCTCCTTTTTCTGTCAGCAAACCCGCGGAAAGCCCTGCCAGGACCGGTCACATTGTTAATGGACATGACTGTTGGTGTGTGTGTGTGTGTGTGTGTGCGCTTGTGTGTGTGTGTGTGTGTGAATGTGTACAGTGGGCAGTAGAGGATTAATCAAGGGGATAAACTGAGACCACATCATGTTATAACAACAAGAGGTATCAAACCACACGCACACACACACACACACACACACACACACACACACACACACAATGCCTGGTCAGGCGTATGGGGAACAGCGTGTGCCGGAATAAATAAATAAATACATAAATGTGTGTGTGTGTGTGTGTGTGTGTGTGTGTGTGTGTATACATTAATATAAATACATTCATATATTCATTAATAAATAAAGCAGTATTTAATAATTTACTTATACAATTAAATTATTTTATAATTTGTGATTTATTTAAATTAGATAGATAGATAGATAGATAGATAGATAGATAGATAGATAGATAGATAGATAGATAGATAGATAGATAGATAGACCTGATGTAGAAATGTAGATATATACTTTATACATATTCTACAAATTCTATAAAGAAATTAAAGTATTAAAATGTAACCAAAAAAAATTACAAATCATTGTATGTTTATATATTTATCGAAGGATATGTCAATCCTGACATTATGACAAACAGTTTGTATTTTGGCTCTCTCCCTTCTCCATAAAGAAATAGCAAACAAACAAACAAACTGACACACACACACACACACACACACACACACACACACACACACACACACACACACACTAGTCAATTACATCTAATCCACTGAATCATTGTCTTTGACAGAGTGACAGCCCTCATCACTCGACAATCCACTGCAAAATCTAATTTGTGCCCTCAAGTGATGATGTTAACGCCAGGCTAAGCTGCTATGCTCTGTGAGTAAGAAAGACAGAAATATAGATGCCTGGTTCTGCTGTTTGGATGTGATAGCTGCAAATTTACAGGTTACTGAACAGGACTTAAACTCGGATCACCTTCACACTGCAACGAGTACTTTACATTCACCACCAGAGCTTCTCATACAATATTAAAAACCTGCCACATTTAGTATAAAATACTTTGTGTATACACAGAGCTGTATTTGGATACCTAGTTATGGTAAATTTATTCAAGTTTAATTGACATTAGTGCTAACATAGCAATCAACTAAGAGAAATCCACCACGTTAGTTCTTATTGTGTTACTATTTCTGCATCACTGCATGTCATTCCTCAGTGTTTACCACCTTTCATAATTAATCTTCATTAATTAGTAACATTAATTAAGTGGGTTGATTAAGCCGAGAGCAGGTGTGTTTATGACGTTCATGCTTCAGAATAACTTCAAACACTCAGTGATGGACAAGGGAAGGGAGAAGACACCAGGAGAAATGGAGGACATCACCACAGAAGGACAGTGTCTCGGGACGCTCTTTTAGACATCTACTAAAAAAGCGTTTACTCACGATATTCTGTCGCAGGAAACGATCAGGGGGGAAAAAAGGGGCAGAAAAGAAAAGAAGATAAGTGCAACAGCCATGATTATTCATAATAAGAGTGTAAACTTGCATGTCAACAGGTCAACCTTTTTGCTATAACAAGAAATTGAAATATTTTCTATGAAAGTACTCGGATAATAAAAACAACTCTGTGCATGCCTCCTTCTGGATATTCAGCAGACAGAAGGAACAAATGATTATGTCGATATGCAGAGACAGACAACCCAAATGTAGAAAGATAAAGAAGGATAATGTAAAAGAAAAAGAAAGAAAGAGAAGAGGATGGAGTGTCAGATGGAGAGAAAGACAGTGGCTCAGCAGGAGGCTCAGTACATGGGGTCTGTCATTAAGCCATCCAGCAGGCAGGTGATAATTAAGCAGTCAGGCCTAGAGAGAGCCTCAGAGCGCTGAGAATAACCCAGATCTCCTGTGAGCCTGAAAGAGAATGAGTTTCTCTGGACGTTGGGGATTGGTGATTGGGGATTACTTGGATTTGCTGGAAAGGGGGGCAGGATGTAATCTCATGAGTGTCATATGGTATACTCACGCTTGCATGGTGGTGCTGGCAGTTTGGAAGCTGAACATGTTCTCTTTGGGTAACCAGTTGTTGGTGTGCTCTTCTGAAAATTTTTTTATAAAATAGAATCAGATAAGAGTAACCACTAATCACTATTTAGACAATTAGACAGCAAATGATTATATTCAAGTGGTTTTATTTATCAAACTGTAGCTGGTGTAAAGTATTTAAGTAAATGTTCTGTACTTCGGTCATTTTTTGGCGACTTTCTATTTTTACTGAGAATCAAAGATATGAGCAATTTTACTCTCTACTTAACTGCATTTATGATTCAATACATGTACTTTTTACTCCACTATATTTTGATTGACAATGATTGTTACCAATTACATTTTGCACCTACCCATACCTGCTGCCTGTAAATGACTTTTTAGTGCATCTGGCCTTATTTTCAGTCCAAAAAGTGCTAAAATAAAATTCAAGAAAATCTTCAAGAACCAACTTTTGTTGAAGTTAAATAAATACATTGCCCATCTCTGAGACTGAGAGGATAAGATCAGATCACAATCAGCTCTGAATATTTGGTTTAACA
Source organism: Silurus asotus (assembly GCA_024362625.1). Taxonomy (NCBI): domain Eukaryota; kingdom Metazoa; phylum Chordata; class Actinopteri; order Siluriformes; family Siluridae; genus Silurus; species Silurus asotus. The sequence continues at coordinate 1,360,412 of MU563244.1, forward strand.
TTATCAACAATTATTTACTTTATTTCTATTTGTCCATTAAATATTAATGGTTCTTATACTTTGATACTGCATTTTTTTTTGTTAATTGAAGATATCATTTTGACAGATTGCTTTTTGCTTTCAACTCTTTTTCTACTGACTAGTTTGATGTTTCATTCGGGTGATATCATGGTAAAGAGGCTGTTGTGTTGATCTTGATTATTGTGTTAAAATGTACAATTAAATTATTTTATTTTAGGAAATAAAACCTCACAAATGAACTGTCTTTGGCTTTTCGCTAACATGTGTCTTGGTATTGAAGACTGGTGCATCTTTGAGTCAAAATTTCAAGACTTTTAAACACTAAAACATAATGGAATTGGTGAATTCAGGTAACAGGTACACCTCTGCAACCTGGATATGAGTGGATCCATTAAGTTGAAAAAAACCTTGGGTTAATTTATAAACAATTTTGTGTTCATTTATATAAAAGAAGATTCCCTACTGTGAACCCTGACTTAAGCCAATCTTGAAACTCTAAACCCAGTCTTGAAATGCTGTCATGTTTGAATCACTTTTTTATCTCAGTATCACACAAATATAGTTATTTTTGTGTGTGAAACATATTATTGTATTGAAAGTAAGTATTAAAAAGCCTGCACATTTAGATTAAGAAAAATAAACAAATGGTGCTCGATAACAGAAGGAATAATGTCAGTGTAGCTGATGATTTATGGTAGCTGATGTTTCGCAGTGGCTGAGATTCACTATTGGAAGATTTAGTGCATACAGTGAATTATACAGTTTCTATATATAAATCAGCTTTATGAAAATCTATAGCAATTCGTTTTTAAATGCACATAAACATAAACAAAAAATAGTGTTGCTGAAGGTATTTAAATCTAAAACTAGAAATTTAATTAAAAAAAGGAAGACAAAGCACAGGAGTTTCCATACTGTCTTCTCTTCTCTTCTTTTATCTTTCTAATAATTTTCTCACTCTCTACTGCTCACCTCGGTCCTCAGTGGACACCCGATCCTCACTATACATCCTCTCAAGCTTTTTGCGCTGCTTGGAGCTGTCTCTTGGCACTGTATCAAGATCAAGCGAGCGCTGGCTGTGACATGGTGGCCGTGGAAAGTCTTCTCTTGAACCACTTCGCCTTGAACCCCAATCCCGGATGTTATGTGCACTTCCTGAGCTCTGTAGTGGCTGAGAAGATGGAGTGTGATGGTGGTGAGCATGACTACTGCGATGGCTTGTCCTCTGGTGGTTAGTGCGACTTTGGGGGCCCTGTAGGACCTCGAGCTCCAGGCTCTCTTCGCTGCCCCTGGCTCCCAGCATTCCACCTTCTCTGCTGATAGTATAGACACGTGCTGGCTTCACCGAACTTTGTTGGGGCTGGTGAGATGGAGGCTGATCCTCAGACGAGAGGCTGCGCTCCACAGAGAGACGACGCTTGGCGCTGGCCGACACAGGAACTGGCACAAGGCCCGGATCTGGCTGATCTTGTGTGTGCTTGGCTATGGGAGATGTTCTAGAGTATGGCTGCAGATGGTTATTCTTGTGAAGGCAGCTAATGCTTGGAGATTCAGAGTCTTGGCCAACAAAGGTGTCAGACAGCAGGTGATCTGGATACAGGAGAGACAAAAAAAGATAAAAAGAGAAATACAGATAGAAGGACTGAGATAGAGAGAACGAGTCATTTTTTGTCAAAAACTGAAAAGCCTTGGCAGTAGTTGGCCCAGGCACTTTAAAGCAATTTTTTTTTGTTTTTTTGTTTTTTTTACGAAAGAGAAGAAGAAGGTTGGCACAAGACAGAGTAGATGCTAAAATGACAACGGTTAAGAAGTACATAAAAAATGCTGCTGTCAACCCATATGGAAATCTGATATATAGTAATATATGCAAAGTACAGATATTGCATACATGTTCATGTTTGAATTTCACAGATAAAGAAAAAATATTTTTCCCAAATACATAAATATTACACATATATGCATATAGAATACATGTTCAAATATGGGTAAATTTATAAAACAAACACACACATTATTTATATGTATGTTTAAAAATTGTGTAATAAATACAATTTACTCTATAACTTATTACTTATTTTATCTAACTACCTCACATGTTCTTAATTCTAATAAAAAAAATTGTCCAAAAATTATTTCATTTTCAAACATTTATTGTTGGTTCACGATTTCTTCTGAAGTCACAAAAAACAAGCAGCAAGACATAATGCAGTACCTAAATTAAAGCAATTGTTTAAAACCTGTGTGCCAGCAAGTATCATGAATCAACAAGGAACCAAATAAAACATTTAACATGATGTAACAAAAGTGTAACATTGCAACATCAAACATTATTTTCACATTTTTAAAGTAACATTGAAATATTGTGGCATGGTACAGTAATCAATCTGCACTTTCTTCTGATCTGGAACTTGAAACACTGGATTTGAGTGATTGTCTCAAACTGGAATCAAAATGCTGGAATATTGTCGCTCCCAAAACTCACATATCTAAAAGTAAAAAAAAAAAAGGTTTGTAAACAAAAGAGATCAACCATTTTATAAAGAAATTGCATGAGTAAAGTTAAGTTTATTCACGTAAAAAAAAAAGGAAAAAACAAACCGTCATTTAGTGATTGTAAAAAAAACTGGAGCTAAAATGTGAAATAATGTAACATCACTCAGGTTTTTGGTATAGTAAAAAATAAGTAATAGTTAAATTTTTTGTAATAATGTTACAACTTAGCATGAAAATGCATGCTTCACTTCATGTACACAATTTGTGTTAACATGAAATCAGGTTACGCAACGTTTTGGCATATTTGCAAAGGACATTTCCAACAAAATAAAATAAAAGGTTGAAATTACAAATCATACACACATAATTTGCTTCTGCTTTATCTTTTGGCTGCTACCGTTAGGGCTCACCACAGCGGATCTTCCGTCTCCATACTACATCTGCCTCTTTTAAAACAACTACCTGCATGTCTTCTCTCACCAGATCCATAAACCTCCTCCTTGGTCTTCCACTTTTCCTCCTTCTTGCCTGTTTCATCCTCAGCTGATTCTTCTACCGATATACCCAATGTCCCTCCTCTGCACATGTCCAAACCATTTCAATTTCACCTTCCTCACCTTGTCTCCAAAACATCCTACATGCGCTGTTCCTCTAATAAACTTGTTTCTAACCCTGTCGATCATCATCACACCCAATAAAAATCTCAGCATCTTCAGCTCTGCCACCTTCAGCTCGGCCTGTCTTTTAGTCAATGCCACTGTGTCTAATCCATACAACATCGCAGGTCTCACCACAGTCCTATAAACTTTCCCTTTCACTCTTGCAGATACTCTTCTATCACAAATCACTCCTGCCACTTTTCTCCACCCACTCCACCCTGCCTGCACTCTTTTATTCACTTCTCTAACACTACTTTGCACTGTTGACCCCTGGTACCTAAGATCATCCACATTTACCATCTTTTCTCACAGTAACCACACCACTCCACTGCTCTCCCTCTCATTCACACACATGCACTCTGTCTTACTCTTACTGATATTTATTCCTTTTCTCTCCAGCACATACCTCCACCTCTCCAGGCTCTTCTCAACCTGCTCTCTACTCTCACCACAAATCACAATATGATCCGCAAACATCATGGTCCATGGAGACTCCTGTCTGACCTTGTCCATCAACCTGTCCATCACCACCGCAAACAGGAAAGGGCTCAGAGCCGATCCTTGAACCAGTCTGTTGTTCCTACTGCACACTTCACTGCTGTCACACTGTCCTCATTCATGTCCTGCATCACCCTCACATACTTCTCTAACAAACCTGGCTTCCTCATGCAAAACTACAACTCCTCTCTTGGCACCCAGTCATACTCTATCTCTAGATCCTCAAACACACAATGCAACTTTGTCTGACCTTTTTTATACTTCTCCATCAACATCCTCAAAGCAAATAATGCATCTGTAGTGCTTTTCCTCAGCATGAAACCATTCTGTTCCTCACAGATGGTCACCTCTTTAATCAACCTGGCTTCCACTACTCTTTCCCATGGTGCCCTCTATTCCCTGTACTTATTCTTAAAAATTCATACATTCTCTCTGTACTTTTATGTTTTTTATATCTTTTCCCTACTTTTATTTTTCTCAAATTTTTTTCACTCTCTACTGCTCACCTCCATCCTCAGCTGTATGTCCTCCCAAACGCAAACCCCCTCCTTGTATATATCTTACAATAATTGAAGTTACAAAGATTTGTTTGATGAGATCCTAAAATGTTTACATTCAGAGAACATTCATATGTTTGTTTGATAGTTATCATATTAGCAAAGTAAAATGCACTTTGAGATGACAAAGCTGTTTAAAAAAGCATAAACACATAATCTTTAAAACACGATGCACGCAGTCATTCGACAGTAAAACTAATAATGATCAAAGTTACTCTGCATTTTCCTTTTTTATAGTAGGTGGTAAATTGTTAATTTGTCCATAACTGCTGTCAAGGCAAAACTAAGATATTTATTAAATCAAGACTGATTAAGCATAAACATTTTTGATGTTTAGGTGAAAATGATTTATAAATATAGAAAGTATCTTACCTTGTAAAATCTCCACATCTTTTCATCCAAATTTTCCTTGTCGCTGATTCAATATTGCAGGAAATATGGAAATTTTTGCACATGTGCAACAGCTACATTTGTGGTTTACGGCAGCAAATCAGGTATAGTGTATGTAATATGTAATTTCAACAGGTTGGTTTTGGATCCATTGCATTCATGTTATTAAAGAGTAAAGAGTAATTTGGAACAATAATAGTTATCTATTTGTAATATATATATATATATATATAAATTATATAATCAGTGAATGTTTTCCAGAGTTCATTGTTTCTGGCACTGTCTTTGGTTTCATGTTTCGAGTCCACCAGACTTTTTATCTCTTTATATATATATATATATATATATATATATCTATATCAGATTTCTGTATGGGAAATGTGTAGCTAATATCAATAGTAAAAGCCTTTTGAGAATTTTGAGGTAAAGGATGGCTTAAACTGTCAAGAGGAAGGATTAGTTCAGGGCCGTAACCTCCATAGACACCAAGTATGCCCCTCAATAATTAGATATGGTCAATACCCATCAATATTAGCTATGGGTTAGGGTTAGTGTTATGTATGCAGCTATGTATGTTGTTAGGATGACAAAAACGCCTCAGCCGAGTCAACAAAAGACACACAATGCTCCGGTTTTAATGGTGAAAGACTGTGGGATAAGATTTTATCTAAGTAACTAAAGCACAATCGTTGATAAACAATTGACAGTAATATCCATTGAGGCAAACATTTTTATGAAATGTATGTAATTATTGTGTTAGTCACTTTGACAAGACAAAAAACATAGCAGAGCTGTTTTTAGCAACAGTATATTATATAGATTTTTATAATCATGCTGACCTTACTGTAGTTCGTGTGTACATGTGTGTGTGTGTGTGTGTGTGTGTGTGTGTGTGTGTGTGTGTGTGTGTGTGTGTGTGTGTGTGTGTGTGTCTGTGTGGTCTGACCTGATCCGTTGCGGTTCTCAGGGTTGCTTTGTGAAAGGTACTCTCCAAATGCACGAGCTGCTCTAAAACGAGACAAACACAGGGCAACTAATCAAATAATGGAATTGTTATATTTATATACCATGTCATATTAACTGGCTGTCACATTACACAAGATCAACTATTAACATCTTGTATTGTCTTATTTTATCTATTACACAAATATAAGCACAGCGAAGTATCTTTTCATACAGCTACATAACATGATAATTGACATTAAAATCTGTGCTGAAATTGTAACAGTGCACCCTTAGAATGGGTAAAGTGTCACTTAACCTAAATGTGTATGTCAGACATCAAAATTTGCATGAAATGCTTTTGCAACAGCTGATCCTTGATGCACACCCTACTAAATGTGCATACACGTACATCAGCTGTCATGAAAGCCTGCCAGTCTAACAAACTTTTTCTTTAAGTAGTTGAAGCAGGAATGTGATGTATAATGCATTATAACTTGCGACACACATACTGAATCGCATCAAAGCCTCTTTCTGAACACATTAAAACAGTACTGTCTACTAGTGTTGTTGTGTCTTATCTCTGTCTTTTGTTACGGTGGCACCTGGTCAGAAATTAACATGGAATTATGCCCAAAATCGTCACAATAATGAATACAAATGGGCACAAAATTCTAAATCTTTTGACTGAAAAAGAGTACTTACATTTCACAAACATGAGTATAAATGCAAACATATTATTGGTTTTATACAAATGTTTAATAACCAATAAGTTAATTTAAAGTGACTTACATCATAGACAGAATGTTTAAAACAGTGTCTTTAAAATCGTGAAATCTCGTCTTTAATTTACATTCTCAATGATTGTTCTTGAGCATTAATTTTTTCTACATAAAATATACTTTTACCTATATAAATATTATTTTATATTATTGTCCTATTAATAGCATTATAAATTTGAAAATGTTTGGGATTTTTGCTTGCACAAAAACCTGTAGTGTGTTAAGAGGATGATACAACCTGGAAAATAAGCACTGAAATCAGATGTGTATTTCAGCTCCTTAGTGTTTATTTTGGTTCTCATAATAACCAGGAAGATGTCTACAAATAAAATTCACCCCTGCAATGACATTCAATCATTATTTTATAATCTTCTTTCAGGGTTAGGATTATGTGGATATTTCAGATGAATTTGGGAGTGCCTTGGTCTTGAAATCAGCCCCCTCAAAGAACTGGTATTGTCTTGGTACCTACACACACACACACACACACACACACACACACACACACACACACACACACACACACACACTCTGTTCTTAATTTTTATTTTAGGTGGTCTTAACTACAAAACTAGTGTGTAAAATATTTACATTATAATATCGTTTACAATGACATCATTATGTCATATACACTAACAGTCCACTTTAATAGGAATACCTGCACACCCTATCATTTATAATACGGCAAAAATGTAGTGGCAGCAGAATGCATAAAATTATACAGGTATCTTTGTGACTTTGATAATGGCATGAAAGCTGGTAACAGAAGGGCTGGTTTTGATCTTTTTTATATTTATTTTTTAAGTTTTAATAATTTTCAGAAATTTTTTTACACAACATTTTCTATAGTCTACTCAGAATGATGCTAAAAGCAAAAAAAACATAAAGTGACAGTTCTTTTTGTGAAAATGCCTAGTTGATTAGAGAGGTCGGGCCAGAGTTGTTCTATCTTCGCGGAAAGATATACTAACTCAAATAATCTCTTTTGACATCCAAAGTGAGTAAAAACATTTTTCAGCTTGCACAAAATATCAAACCAGTTGGTGAAAAAGATGGAAAGTTGAAGATTAAAGGAAAAATTATAAAATTGTGAAAGCTCTATGTGAAAGGAATTATAAGCTATATACCTATGTTAAGAGACAGAGATTCTTTTCTGAAAGACATTCTGCAAGGTTCAATTAGTATGTCTGTGCAATTCATTAGTTCATTTTCAGATTGGGTTCATACTTTAGGAGGGGCAACTGCCGATGTTAGTGATTTATGTGCTGTGTATTGCCTTGGTGTATAACATGTTGTGTTATGACAGGTGATGACCACAATCAATATAACCCAAATCTGTGTGTGTGTGTGTGTGTGTGTGTGTGTGTGTGTGTGTGTGTGTGTGTGTGTGTGTGTGTGTGTGTGTTTATATACTGCTTTTGCTCAAAACCCACTGCACATCCTAACAAACTTGCTGAAAAACAATATTTTATCTGTTCACTCCCACGTGCATTTGCTGTGTTCACCCCCTTAACCTAGTCTAACCACTGGAGAAATCCATGATCGCTGAAGTGTATGTGGAGCTCATTGTATTTGTTTATTCTTTTTTGTTTTATAGGCTTTATTAACATGCTGCTATTGTTCTTGTCCCATTGTCATAAACGTCTCCGAATCACTCTAATTGCTTTCATGCACCGCTTTGGTACAATCTGTCCCTCTCAGCTTCTCTCTCAGAGTCCATCCAGCGCTAATGCTAATACCTTCCCACACACACATGCTTTTCCTCTAGGCACTGCTCCATGTACTCAAACACACACACATACACACACACCCATATACACAAACATACTCTTGCACATGCTTACACATGCACACACTACAGATGTGCAAAGACTCAGCCCTGACCTTCCTTATGCTCTTTATTTTAACTACTCACACACCCACACACCCACACACACATGCACCATCACTCAAGCCCTATAAGCAACCGGCTCAAGGCAGATTGTGCAATCTAGGCATTATCTGGGGATGCAGGGAAATGGAAGTGTTGGTGTAGTGACTCTTGCCTGCAAGTACACACTCAATAATTAAATGCCAGCTTGCACGTGCAAGCAGCACTCACTCATTTACTCACTCTCCCCCAATCCATCCATAGTTCCCTTGCTACACACTGTAAAACTGTGTCACCTAAAAAATGTGTGAGCAAAATCGTCTGTGTGTCTAGCATGCCCAGTCATGCACATGACTTGACAAATCGTTGTTTGAGTTGTACTTATTGCAATTTCTTCTCAAAAGAAAAATGTTTGGTTAAATCATTGGAATAGTCCATTTCTACTCTATGAACATATTTAATGAAAAAAAAACATGTATGTGATTTAAAGGTCAGTAATTGATAGTACTCATATTGTTACAGACATACACAGAGTACATGTTATGATATATCATAGTCACGTAGCAGCAGTGGTGCTAAGAGAACGTGCTTGAGAAACAGTTTTGCAAGGAGATATATAAAATATTGGTCACAAATTATTTGTCACTTTCTGAATAATTAAAGTATAAAGTATATCATATATAAACACATAAATAAAACATTGCCTACAGTACATGAATTGAGGAACTTGCTGATCATAGCATGTGATTTTATGTTGACTCGACAGCTTGAAACCCCATTTTGTCCCTATTTGAGCGTTGAAATGTTTTCGTCAATTTCAGACGCTTAACTACCAATTGCACATACAACAGCAAACACTCAATGTATAGAGAGACATGCTGCTCAGAAAAAGTGCCTACGCCAACAAATAAACTAAATATACTTCTGTGCACTGTATGCAGAAAATAAACACCCCTTCAGTCAATTCAGGACTTGGCAGGGTCTCAATTATTCCTTGCAGGATTACACACCAGGCAGAAGTGACCCTGTACCTAACAGATGGAGATTATCAACACAGAAATTAAAGTGTGAATGCATCTAAGATCTATTAAAAACAGATTGAACAGGTGATGCACCTAACAAAGTTGACATTTACAACTTGTTAAATATTAACAGTATCAAAAAATTTAATTTTTTATTTATTAACAAAAAAGAAGAGACAGTAGATGTTAGCGTTTGAATGTTAAAAGCAGTAAAACCATGTGTGCTATAATGCATTATAACTTTTAGCTCACATACAGTATTGCATCAGAGTCTGTGTCAGAGCAAATTATAACATTAGTGTATACAATTATAATAATAATTATAAATATCACTTAAAAATTATATAATCACTTGTCTTACAATGGATGTATGACATGATACACATACCATTTACTTTCATTAATGAAGTATTCAAAGCAGCTATTCATTTGCCAGCACCATGCATAAAATCATTTCAATCAATCAAAGGTCCTTTAATGGTTACTTTAAATATCAAAAATAGAAAAATATGAGATTTGTTGCAAGGAATGGTACCAGATGGCTAGTCTGAGTATTAAAGCTAACGATCTCTTGGGATTTTCCTTTTTTGTTTTTTACAAATAACAGTTTCTACAGTCTACACAGAATGGTGTAAAAACCAAAAAATGTTTTAATAAAGTGACAGTTCTGTTGGTGTAAAAGCCTTGTTAATAAGAGAGGTCAGGCCAAAGTGGTTCTATCTGCCTGGAAGCATATACAGTATTAACAAAAATACAGCTATCAGATTTTATTCAGACTTTAACTGCATACAACTCCAAGCATAATTTACTGTCTGGGTGTGCGAGTAAGTGCATAAATAAGCTTCAGTTAGTTCAGAATGCAGCAGCAAGAGTCCTCACCAGTTCTAGAAAATACGACCACATCACCCCTGTCTTAATCAGCCTACACTGGCTCCCAATCAAATCTCGCATTGATTATAAGATACTACTACTGACGTATAAAGCACTTAACGGTCTCGCACCGCAGTATCTGAGTGAACTTCTGTACCAGTATGATCCTCCACGAAACTTATCAGAATAGAATGATATAGAGTACATGTTAGAGGAAAACCAAAAATATCTGATATACTGTATATGTACACTGGCTACACCAAACTACACCAAAAGCGGTAGTTTGAGCTAAAAACAAATGCAATCCATTTGGATGTGAGTAGCATCTAGCTTAAACAAACTTGCTAAAATCGCTGACTCTGCCTATATACAGTAAACTTTGCAAGCTTTCAGAGGCCATTACTCTCTTTGCTGGCCCTGCCATACGGTTGCATTGTACTTGACTCATGCTCGCTGCATAATAACAGGACAAAAGCAATTACCTTGCATTAATAGTGGATCACCAAAGGATCCTGGATTTCAGTCGATGAAAACAGAAAGGCGCTCAGGCAGGACGAATTAAAGCATGAATAAAACATAATGGGAAAATGCAGAATGATTTTTCCTACCTTGTTACACACACACATAATGTACACACTGTATGTCTTCATCTCTTTGTCTTATGCACTTGTTTGTAGAAAGCTGATTTGTGCTTCTGGCAGCATCTTACCTCATGTGTGCAGTCATGTGACAGAGGCAATAAGGTAATAAATGTAGGTCTGGAGGAATAGAATAAAAAATAGTTGTCTTAGAAGTGAGTAAGAAAAGAGGTAGATGTGACCCAGGCACGGATCCAGAAAAAAGAGTGGAAAAGAGAGGATGAATTCTGTGACTGATATGCACTTTTGGCTGAAAAGCTTTGCATGAGTGATAAAAAGAATGCAGAAATATCTAAGAAGCAGATATGAGCATGGTTAAATCACATAAAACTGTACAAAGATGATGTGCATGGCAGCAGGTGACTGTCTTGTCTTTCTTCTTTTTCTCAGTAGCCTGTTGGTGTCCGGCTAATTCTCTTCAAATCAAAGTGTTCCTTTTTCCGCACCCAGCTTTGCTTTACACTGAGCATCTACACATGACATGACCTCGTTTTCTTCTCTACACCACCTCCTCACACACTCACGCGGGCTCTCAGTCTCCTATCCGGAGTAATTGAGCACCAGGGCAAGCTGAACTGATAAACACCAATTTGGCCGCGTCGATCTCTTGATCTGCTGTTCTTATAGCCTCCTACTTCACTTTTCTCTCTGTCCCTCATTTTCTCTCATACCCTACCCCTCTCTCTTTCTCTTTTAATGCATTCTCTCTCCATTTCTCTTATACACTTTCTCATCACAGTATATTGCATTTGTGAGAGAGTAATATCTGTAAGATAATAGTGAGGCCTGTTTGCTGAGTCATACTGGTTAGCATCCACATTTCCCATCATAATCAACTCTACTGCAAAAAAATAAATACAATAAATGGATTCATTAAATGAGGTAGACAGACTATTCTCATGCAGACAATAGAAAATCATATTTCAGCCCAAATAGCTCTGGGTATATTTCTATGAAGACCTCATCAAATGCTAAACATTTAGGAGCTAAAGACTGTTTTTTAAATATTGCTGTGAGACATTCCATAAAACCATGCTTAACAACCTGTTAACAGGCTGGTAAGGCATAACGCCTATCAAGATTAAAAGTGACCTTAAGGCAACTGGAAATGCCTCACGTAATAAGCATTACAGCATAGTACATTTACATAGCAAAAAATAAAAAATGCAAAGCAGAGTTACTACTATCACCCTAAGGGGTATTCATTTTCAGTAACAGCATGCCCCAAAGAGTTTTATTCCTTTTATACAGAAAGTAAAAAAGTTACACCGGAGGCTCCTTCCCAAAATCTTGTTCACCGAAAATTTTATGAATACATTATCAACCATTACACATTTAAAATCTATTTGTGTAGATCAATCAGCATCTTATCTATACTATATAAACAATATCATATTCAAACAACACCTCAACACCTTCTGACCAATCAGAATTAAGAATTCAACACATTATAAAAGTTGAGATCATAAAACATTCTGAACAACCAGAGATAAGGACTAGAGACATGAAAGCATGGGTTACTGTATCTAAACATGTAAAAGATCTTGTAAAACAGAAAAACAGAGGTTTTTTCAAGTACGCAAGGGTGGAGCTAAAGTGTCCAAAAGGAAAGTTTAGCGCAAAGGAGAGGCAAAGATTCTGTGATATATAAACATAGCTTTCTATTAAAAAACAATAATTGAATCCTGTTGCATTTAATATAAGGCAGGACATACAGATAGAGACAACACCATGGCATTAAAAGGGAGTAACTGCCCAATCTCAATGGCAATAAAGGCCTGACCTCTTGCCTCACACAATAGTAATGAGACACCAGTAATTGCAAGTTTCATCTGCATAAAGCAAGCACAATCACCTTCATACTTTAATTAGAATAATTACTGTACACCCAGCCTGTACAAAGATACAATACCCCTTTATTATTTCAACATCAGCTTGGAACCATGATTTAAGCCACATTTAGACTTATTCCCTTACCAGTGATACTAATAATACACAGGGCAAGTAAGCAGCCAAGTATACAGAAAACACTGCCATATGCATTTACAGTGTTGCTTCGTTTATTCGTATTTAGTAACTGCCGGTTCACTGTAGTTGATTATCCATATTTTGAGAGCTAAATTGCATGCAAAGTAAAATGACAACTCCAGACATGTAGCTGAGGTTACAGTGCTGGCCAATTAATATAAAATTGTGCATTCATCCAAATACAGGATATTTTTTAACTACTGAAAGGTAGACATACAGATAGAGGCACTGTGTTACATCCCTAACATTAATATAACCTCAATAAAATATATCGCTAAGAATAACTTTGAAATGTGTTTCTTTTACATGGTACTCATTCCTGTCTGATCCCCCTCAGAAAATAAGCAGTCATAAATATTGCACTTCACAAGCTGGAATCTGGAACGCAATCTATTCTAAAGGGAGAGTACATAAATTTTTTGACAGCAAAATAACATGATGTAGAAATAAAAAAAATCACATGTGATCTTATATTATGATATGTTTAATAAAATAGCTGCTGATATTTTAAAATACTATATAAAAAAAATTAAATAAAAAGAAGAGTGGAAATGTTTTATGAGAGAACAGCTTTACAAACTGATTATATTCTTTTTCTGTTTACTGTTATTTTATTTAAAAATGCATAATTTTGATTCATCTCAGTTGTCCTACATTCTTACTATCTAAGTCAAATGAGTGCATTCGCAATTCTATATACACCTGAGTAAAATTGAAGGGAGGCAAGTTTTACAGTGTATAAATAATCCATGCAAACTCAATTAGTTTTTACTGTTTAACCTAATGGAAGCCATTAGTGAGTATAAATATAAATAACAGTCAGGCTGATGTGCTCTTATTTGTCTATTGAAGTAGCATTCTTGTTCCTTGTTATGAGCTTATGTCCCTGTTTCATTAAAAGCCAGCCAGATATACAGTATTTCAACACTTTAATGACAGTTTGAAAATTTCTTATTACTTAGTTTCATGTTAAAGGCATACTCCTGTGTCTAGTAAAGTACTAAAATTTGCAAAAGTCCCCTAAAAGAAATGTTGCCTTTGTTTCCTGATAGATTTTGTCTAAATAATTAGCATCACAATTGGGTGCATTACCTAAAGTCAAGTCATTACAAAACTAACCAGCGAATCATCTCTTATGCTTTACATTCCAGAACACATTGCACAGGATCTGCTTTTCAGAAAGACATGTTCGCAAGAGTCAGTGTAATATCCAGTTCAAATCTGTTACACAATGATTACAATAATGCACCATTACCACTACATTACATCAGCAGGAAGATAGATGATTATGAGGAATGTTTACTGTTGTTTGCTTGAAATGTCAGTGGAAAAAATATCATATCTAGACTAACAAGGGCAAAGTTTTCTGTAGGCAAATTAGTATTCACTAATATTATTTTTTTTACAAATATGTAATCTAAGTATAGAGGAAATGTCATTTTACAACAGATTTTAAGCAACCTACAAAAATTTTACAAAATATTTTCGCTGAACCAAGCCAAATATTACTTTAAAATATAATCAATTAAATTAATTAGTTGATTCTGTAAAGTAAATGCTGTAAATGTAAATGCTTTCTGATTGGATCATCCATTATCGGGTATAAAAACGTTGATTTTAGCTCCACAACATTTACCGTCCAAGGTTGAACCCATTCATCCCAATAAATATCTGGACGAATTCACATGTTTAACATAACAATGCAATTTTAATATATATTTCTTTAACATGAGGAAAAACAAAGAAAATATTTTAAAAATGTATATAAAAAACAGAAGTACTACTGATTGGTGTCATATACAATTGTCATGAACCTGATTATGACAAGACTTGGGCCAGCTAAGAGAATGAAGTAAAGGGAGAGGATGAATAAAAGACTGCCAGATTAAAATCACTGCAATTGTGTAAGTCAGTGAATTACATCAGTGCTATGAATGAGCAGCATAGCAATTGACTCTAATAATTTAAGCAGCTATAGTTTAGTAAATGAGTATGTGAATAAGCTAATAATCACTATTTGACACACTGATTGCTGGTCTGGGTCAAATGCTGAAATGTATGTCTAGTTAGTTGTTGGAAGTAGAATGTAAGTCAATTAAAAAAAAAAAATGTTCCCAAATGAGAAAAAAAAAAATCAGCTTTTATCATAAAACTATAGTTTGGTATATATATATATATATATATATATTTTTTTTTTTTTTTTTTTTAAAAAATTTGTAATCATATAATTACACTTCCCAACAATCACTTTTATTTAATCCAAACTATTCTTATACCTCTAAGATTGTTTGACTGAAAACTGACAAGCTTGTGAATTT
Source organism: Silurus asotus (assembly GCA_024362625.1). NCBI lineage: Eukaryota > Metazoa > Chordata > Actinopteri > Siluriformes > Siluridae > Silurus > Silurus asotus. The sequence goes on from MU563244.1 coordinate 1,375,500, forward strand.
TTTATCGATGCATTATCTGTGAAAAGCTGCTTTGAGACAATTTTATTGTTAGAAGTGCTATACAAATACAAATAAATGTAACTGAGTTTTCTCATTCAATTTAATTTGAATAAATAATAATCAAGCAGAAAAAAAAACAGGATCAGGAAAAAAAAGTCAGGCATCTAAAAAACAGTAAAATTTAGAACACAAAAACTAGGTAAGATCAAAATTCAACATAACTAGATATACACCGACATGACTTCATTACCATCTGCCTAATATTGTGTTGGTCCCCTTTTTCTGCCAAAACATTTCTGACCCGTCGAGCATTAACATCATAAACTTTAAAAGCAATTTGAGCTACAGAAGCTCGTCTTTTGGCTCAGACCACAAAAACCAGCCTTCGCTCAACACATGCATCAATGAGCCTTGACCGCCCATGACCCTGTCACTGGCTCATCATCGTTTCTTTCTTTGGACCACTTGACCCAGTCATCTAGCCATCACAATTTAGCCCTTTTCAAACTATCTGAAATCCATATGCTTGTATATTTTTCCTGCTTATAAAAAGGGGTGTAACAGTGCAAGTATTTGTACCGAAATTTTTTGGTACAGGGCTTTCAGTTTGGTACACACATGTATACAAAATGCATACCTTTTTACGTGTGGAACATGTACAATTTGAGTTCCTTCAGAAATGTATTAAGTGGTGGACCACTAGTTTGTCTCTGCCTTGCAGAGTGAATTATTGCTATTATTATTATTACACTTGCAAACATACACAGAAAATCCAGGGGTATAAAAAATAAACTAGCAAAGTTAGCAGAATGTCACTGTTTCTGCTTACTCAGTACCAGAAATACAAGTTATTTTGCGCATGCATAAAATTGCTAAAGAATCCATAGTGCTAGCGTAAGCCACTAACCAGGAAGTGGCAAGTGGCTAAAACTAGTGTTATGTGTTCTTTAGCGTTTTATGTCCAGCTTCAAGAATTAAAACTGTACCAAAATTTAACCGAACTGTGATTTAAAAACCGAGTTACATACCGAATGTGAATTTTGTGTATGGTTCCACCCCTAGTTATAACACATTGAATTTTAGGACAAAATGTTTACTTGCTGCCCAATATATATATATACCACCCACTAACAGGTGCTAGGTTATAATGTTATGCATGTTCAGTGTACAAAGCAAGGGTGGGTAAGTGTCCTTTCAGGAACTCGCTTCCGCTTTTCTGTGCTCTGAATCTGTCCAATGGAAACCAGGGAGCTATAACAGCACAAGGCGCTAGCTTCTGTTCGTTCAGAAAGTGCTATGTGTGTCTGTCTTGCTGAGTATTGTTATCTGGTAATATATATAAAAAAAAATTGAATAGAAAGAAATAAAAGTTATAAAGGCAAGCAGTCATTCAGGCCTATGTGTGATCTCAAGGGAGCCGGCTGCCCACATTGCAACCATATGCTCCACTCCAGGAAAGCACTCTTCGAACAAGGCTCTCCCACTCCTCACGGTTCTGGCCCCGTTTCCGCTAAGGTAAAGAGGTGACTGATGTCACGATGTCACCTGCCAGATCCAGCGCTCTCTTTCAAGGTTCGATAGCATGCCGTTCAGCTCCACTTCTTCTGAGGAGGGGGGAGGGGATGGACATTAGTGATCTCATGGACAACATGCCCCCATGGCCACAGTCTGTTTAAGGAGCTGCGGTTGCCAAGCTGGATATCGCTTGGCCAGCTGATAAGCAGAAACTGCGTTCCCCAAACAAGCTGGACGAACGATTCCTGCAAACTGATGTCATTACCTCCACGTGGATGTCTGCCTTTTTTCCCAGACCTACACAATGAGGTGACCCTTATTCGGCCCACCTCTTTAGGCCCAACATTTTTTTCTAAGCTAATGTAGTAAGGCTAAAGCAGTGCGGTTGTGGAACAATGCAGGGTTGAAGAAACCCGGGCTGGCTATCTCTCCCCAGGTGCTGCATCGTTCCTTAAGACATCAGTCCTGCCCACCAAGCCTCTGAGGACTACCTCAGCCTTGGTGGGCAAGGCCCTAAGAGCTGCGCCAGGGCATAGCCCCGGCTCTAGACACACAAAACCCCAGACGTGTCACAGTGGGTCCTGCACATTGTGGAGAGAGGTTGTACGATTCAGTTCGGGTCTCTTTGCCCCAGGTCAACGAGGTTCCCTTTGTTTGACAAAGAGTTCGGGTTCTACAGCCGGTCCTTCATAGTTCCCAAGGAGCATGGGGGGGGCTGCATTCCATTTTAGATCTACATCAGCTGAACCGCTCTATATTGAGACTCAGGTTCAAGATGCTCACCTTGAAACAGATTGTGTCGCAAATCAGGTATGAGAATTCGTTTTCTCACGATAGATCTGAAGGATGCTCATTTTCACGTATCCATCCTTTCTTCACACAGAAAGTTCCTACGACGGACGTCTCCCTAACGAGTTTGGGGCGGTCATAAGTTGAAAGGGCCCATCTCTTATGGAACATCAACTGCATGGAGATGCTGGCTGTGCTTCTAGCATTTAAGCATTTCCTCTCAGACCTAAGAGGCCAACATGTGCTGGTCTAAACATTGGTGGTCTCCTAAATCAACCACCAGGAGGGTCTGCGCTCTCATCTTCTTTACAAGCTGGCATGACAGATCCTCCTGTGGGCCCAAAAAAAAGCTGCTTTGACTATACGTCCTTGGGCGGTTGAATCAAGAAGCAGACGCACTTTCAAAAAAAGGGACGAGGTCTGGGGAGTGGGGGCTTCACCCGGAAGTGGTGGAGCAAATATGGAGAAGAATTTACAGAGCACAAGTGGACTTGTCTGTGACTCAAGAGACGTCGCACTGTCCCCTCTAGTTCTCCCTTACTCACCCAGCCCCTATTAAACTCGATGCCATGGTACAGCTGTGGCCGAGGCTCCGCCTGTATGCTTTTCCCCCTGTAGTGCTGCTCTCTGGAGTTTTGAAGAGAGTTCACCTGGATTGAATCCCCCTGGTAAACCTTTGTGAACACCCTCCCTGGGAGATTCCTCCCATGAGGGACCTTTTCTCTCAGGCAGGGGGTGCTTGTAACTGTATGCCACAAAGTGGCATACAGTTAAAGTTTCTCTTAGGCAATTTCTCTCAGGCAGGGGGTGCTGTAACTGTATGCCGCAAAGTGGTGCCTGTGCACTACATTCTGTGTAGGTTAACACTTAGACCCAGTTAACTGCCTGGTTGGACCAGTGTTGGAATTTCTTTAAGAACAGTTCATCAAATGGTTGTCTTCTTCCACCCTAAAGGTTTGCTTGCCTGTTATTGCGGCTTATCATGCTCCGCTTGCCGAGCAGTCGCTAGGAAAAAACACATTAGTAACATGTTTCCTCCACATTATCCTGAGGCCGAGGCTTCAGTTGCGACCTAGAGTGCCGGTATGAAACCTGCACATTGTTCTGCAGGCCTTGTCTGAGATTCCCTTTGAGCACCGGTGCAAAGTGCACTTGAAATTTTTGACAATGAAATGTTTTTCTACTGGCCATCTCTACTCTAAAGAGGGTTGGAACCTCCATGCCCTTTCCGTGAGCCCCTCCTGTCTGGAGTTTACAACAGGCATGGCTAGTGCCTTCCTCTACCCCAGACCCCAAGGTGCGCTCAGCTGTCCCACAACCGGGCGTGCTCCAGGCATTCTATTTCTCTCCTTTTCAGGCCCCAGACCAGGAGAAACTTAACCGAGTGTGCCTGATGTGGGCACTGGACACATACATGCACAGAACTGCCATGTGGAGAAAGTCAGACCAGTTGTTTGTTTGCTACAGTCTGTATAAAAGGTTTTACAAAGGAAATAGAACTGGTTCATTCCAATATATTGTCATGTTCAAGAAACCAGTCTGAGATGATTCACGCTTTATGACATGGCGCGTTATCCTGCTGGAAGTAGCCATCAGAAGATGGGTACACTGTGGTCATAAAGGGATGGACATGATCAGCAACAATACTCAGGTAGGCTGTGGCATTGACACGATGCACAATTCGTACTAATGGGTCCAAAGTGTGCCAAGAAAATATCCCCCACACCAATACAACACCACCACCATCCTGAACCGTTGATACAAGGCAGGATGGATCCAAGCTTTCATGTTGTTGACGCCAAATTTAGACCCTACCATTTGAATGTCGCAGCAGAAATCAAGACTCATCAGACCAGGCAACGTTTTTCCAATTTTCTATTGTCCAATTTTGGTGAGCCTGTGCAAATTGTTGCATCAGTTTCCTGTTCTTAGCTGTCAGGAGTGTCACCCAGTGTGTTCTTCTGCTACTGTAGCCCATCCGCCTCAAGGTTCGACGTGTTGTGCATTCAGAGATGCTCTTCTGCATACCTTGGTTGTAACGAGTGGTTATTTGAGTTACTGTTGCCTTTCTATCAGCTCGAACCAGTCTGGCCATTCTCCTCTGACCTCTGGCATCAACAAGGCAATTGCACCCACAGAACTGCCACTCACTGGATATTGACTCTTTTCCTGACCATTCTCTGTAAACCCCAGAGAAGGTTGTGTTTGAAAATCCCAGTAGATCAGCAGTTTCTGAAATACTCAGACCAGCCTGTCCGGCACCAACAACCATGCCACGTTCAAAGTCACTTAAATCACCTTCCTTCCCCATTCTGACGCTCGGTTTGAACTGCAGCAGATCGTCTTGACCATGTCTACATGCCTAAATACATTGAGTTGCTGCCATGGGATTGGCTGATTAGAAATTTGCGTTAACAAGCAGTTGGACCAATTTGCAGGTTAAACTAATATGGGTGTGGCTACATCTTAATAGTAAGTCATGGTTCACAAATTCACTGAAAAACATAAAAATAAACTACTGCATATTACAAAGATAAATGTTGACTGTATCCAAAATAAAAATAATATAACTGTAAAATACACAATTCAACCTCAAACACAACGTGACATTACATAAAATATGCTGCACCACATGGAACACAGAAAACATGCAAAAAATATGAAAAAATATAAAATAATCCCTTAAGAATAATTTCACATAAATGTTATTAAACCCTTTTTAATACAATATATTTCTTTGAAATAACATGGATAGCTATATAAGTGGGTAAATTCAACTATATTATGGAGAACAATGATAATCCTCCTTACATTTTCGCAAAGGAAATAGAACTGGTGGAAAACAGCTCCACCCTTGCAAATAAAGGCTCAATCCAATAATGATAAATAACACACAGCTCCCTCCAAAGGCAGGGAGAGCACATTACACTATCCCTACATGTATGTAACCCTGGTGCACTGAGGGACCGAAACGCTGCATCTCCAAGCAACACTTCCTGCATTCCTGCGAGTGCTTCCTTTACTTTCGAAGCTAGCGGGGTCTTCATGGCATGTGCTTTTATAGCTTCCTGGTTCCATTTCCAAAGCTTTGTTGATGCAGTGTCTTATTCCCCCAGGGAACCAGGGTTACTTACGTAACCTAGAGATGTTCTTAAACACAAATTTTTAAATGGTCATTGTGAGAGGTCATGTGTATAAAAGGTGTGTGTGTGTGTGTGTGTGTGTGTGTGTGTGTGTGTGTGTGCGTGTGTGTGTACATATTTAGAACTTAGTTGAATGTGAATGTGACAGTGGAGTGCTGTGCTGTGCTGTGCTGTGCTGTGCTGGGGATTGTAGTCATTTACAGCCATGTACTGTATATTGATCGAGGTGTCAGGTTTCTGTTATTTTCATGCACTGGTTTAGCAAGGTGCGCTGGTCAGTCACTGCAGATGACCTCAATTCAACTATATTCAATTATTTTTTATTTGTATAGAGCTTTTAAAAATGGACATTGTTTTAAATCAGCTTAACAGAGATAAAGTGGTTATAGAAGAACTCTAATAGATGTATTAGCGAAGCAAATTTGTTCAAAAGAATTCCAATATTGTTCCGTGAAATTTCTGTATGAGTATCAGAATCATCTAATAGTAGTTTGGATTTGATATGTTTGGATTTAAATTTTCTTGCTTGTATACAATAAACAGAAACTATCCACTGCCACTTCTATGATTTGTCACAACTGGACAACAAAAGGTTGCAGAATGGCTTGGATATGAGGAGAACATCTGTAATAGAATACTCAGATCTCTATTTGATATTTGATATCAATATGAAGCAGTAAGCAATGCTGCTAGTTGTTTCATTTTAGTTCTCCAAATAATAATGTTATCTGTTAGCATTAATTATAATGCTCAAATTAGCCATATAACTTGCTTAGTCTACAACATCAGAATATTTACCACCACCATGTTTTTGATGGCCTTAAATTGATCTGTTTCTCTACATTTTGCTTATGTTCATTGTTTATGAAATCTTCACTCAAAGTCTGTTCTTTGATATAAACATAACTTATTTAAATGACAAAGCTAATAAATACTGATGCATTTCTGTGATACACACTCTACCAGCATCAAGATAGTCGAGTGACGTGTGTGACAGTCAAAGATGGAATCAAGGCCGGAGAACTTAAGCCTCCATTCTCACAGATTGCCTATAAAAGGAATGAAACGGTATAAAGATGGATTAAAGAGATAATCTGACACCCAATTCTATCATAAGAGTAAGACGAGCATGAGCCCCTGCTGTCTGTGTGAGATTAGTCATTTTTAAATGCCTCAGTCACTTGTTTATATTCGCTTATAACATTTTATGGTGTCTATTTTAGTTAGCTAGACTATATAGCCACATAATGGGATTATGTAAGGTACTCTAAAGAATGGGAGAAGAAGAGACCAAACCAAAAAATGGTTTTAATTAGACTTTTATTAGCTGTCTGAGGTCAAAGTGTTTAATTAATCTCTCAGTTCAGGCAAAAAAGAATCATGGACAAGTTCGCTTAAAAAAAAACCCAACAGGCTAGTAGATAGGGTTACTCTGGAGCCTCTGAGGTGACATGGTGCTTATTTGGAATGACATGGTCTTTTTTACTATATTAAGACAAGCAAGTTGATATTTGTAGATTACAAACTTAATGTCTTTTGGCCACAAAATGTTATGTTTTGACTACATGAGCACAAGACTTACTTAATATTTCGTGATAGTTAATACATGGTCTCTGGATAATTATTTAGTCGGAGCTAATAAAAAAATATATTTGATTTAAGATTTCTCCTTTGGTCTTTCCGCCTAATGGTATATTTAGGATTAAATGCTAGTGAATCCAGTATGTATGCATCAATTCAATATAGAAGTGTATCATTAATTATCTTTATTCTTTAATCCCTGCAGAAACACTGTTTTAAATCCTTAGATTTTTGTGCCTATAAAATAGATCAGGAACAAAAAAGTCCTGTCCACACCTTATTAACAAAAACTAACCTTATATCAAAAACCCCATAAGCTACAAGAGCTGACAAAAAGTACAAAATAGTAATAAGTTTAGCTTGTATGCGCGAAAATAAAAAAACTGAAATATTCCAGGTAACCACCCAAATTGCTCGCAATAATATTTATGAAAGCAACATTTATTGTATAAATTATTCTTGTGAAAGGAATTGTGGCAACCCTAAAGTATATTAATCTCCAATTAATTTTTTATTGCAGTCAGCAAAAATGTATCTGTGTTAGCTAAATATGAGGTCACACAGATACATGTATAATCCCTTAATTATCTATTATAAAGGGAAAACCAAAGACATTATAATTTAAGCATAGAAAAAAAAAAAATATTTAAAAAATTCCTATAAAGTTAAAATCTGGAGTTTATATCCGAAATAAACACAGGATCAATATTAAAAAAGAAAATTGATCTGCAACATTTGAATATTTGACAGGAATCTTCAGTATGGATTACAGTCTCATCCTGATTAACATAGGAACTCAAGTAAATGGATTAGCACTGGCTATAGTGTCTCATTATTAAATCCTATTTAAAGCTTGTGGTGTGAATTAAAGAAGGCGGTTTACATGAGCAGTCTTGAAAGGTATAAAATTGACATGTTTTGTGTGTCAGACTGGACCAAGATACGTCTATAGTCTTGTTACAGGAGGAGAGTCAGTGTTGTTATTCTCGGTAAGGGACATGAGGTTGATTTTGAGGGACATTTTTATAATTTGTTCTTTTCATGGAGATTTAGAATATTTCACCCCTACATAAAAGTCACATAGGGTCACATTCAAAATATATGTTTCTGCTACACCTTTACTATGTAGTGCTGTTCTTTTTTATTTTAGTCTCATATACTGATGATAATTCTTCACATGTAGGTCATGCTCTAGGTCATTTTTCTCAGGTGATGTATCACATGATTCATTTAATTTGTATTCATTTATTATATTATGACAGGCTTAGACATTAAAGTTGTTCTATTTTTGTGATTTCACACAATTAATATATTTTTATGTAAAAACAATACCACATGTAAAGAACGTGGTTTAATTTTTCCCTTGATTCCTTTGTTTTTTATTAAATTTATTAACAGATTAAAAAAAATCTCCCTCTCTACCTCCAGATAGATACAAACACATATACATAGTTACATAAATATACGTGTGGCTGATTTATTTATTTTTTGTTTGTTTACCATGTATGATTATCTTCTCATGATCATTTGGTTTTCATTTCCCAGTTATGATTTCATGTTAATTGTAATGAATTGCATTAAACTGACAGAATGGAAGAATGCATTTTTGAAAATTCAAGTAGAATTTCATTTATGTAAAATGAAAAAAATATTACCTTCCTTATAAAACCCTCTATAAGTTGAGGTAAAAACAACAAATACGCAATGGTAAAGTCATTATTAGGGTCGCCAGAAACTGCACTAAGACCCAGTGTGTTGTAAGAAAGTGCTTGAGGTGCTTAGAAGAACTGACACAAAGCTGCTGATATGTGACTAGAATATTCTAAATATTGCAGGGGATTATGCAGCATATACAGCTTTTTATTTACTTTTACAAAATTATGGAATAGTAATTATGACTTGATTTATGTACTCTGTCGAGATGTATTGCAGGAAAATTATTAAGTTAAAGATCAGAATAAAGAAATGCTGACACACTGAGAAACCAGTTTATTAGACCTTTATTACCTTTTCATCTTAATTGATTTTTATATATTTTCACCCCATTTTCTGTTGTTGAAAGCATTTTGTTTAAAGTTAACAAGGCTTAAAAAATATATGTATAAGTGTGCAAACTATCTGGAAAAATAAAATAAAAAGTCATGAAATGCAGAGATATAGCAAAAAAAAAAAAAAAAAGAAAACAAACCTTACACTATTTACCTTATAGTATTGCACTGACTTTAGTGCATATAATAAAATGCAATGCATATAATTTTTTAAATAAGGCTGCATTAAAAATGTTGCATGCATGAAGAAGTCTCCAATAAGACCTGGTTATGTAGATGCGCAACGCTCTGTATACTCACCTAACTTTTGCGGCGACGGAGGAAATGGCATCGTTTCTTAAATTCTTTCTTTTGGACACGGCAGTTCCCATACTGCACAGGAAACAACACCGTGACAAAAGCAGCTCATTCCACTAGTCCGCAGATCAAGAAGACTGAGAAATGGTTAGATACCAAATGGTCCTCAGGACGGAGGCGCAGTCTGTATTGGTGAGATATCCGACTAGTTCCTTACTCTGACCTAAGATTCATGGCTCCGCGCTTTCGCGTGTCCAGAGATAAGTGGAATGATGCGCAACCTGGAGCTCCGACAGTCAAGTACCGCGCTGCCAGCATCATGCACACCGTGTGCGCGCACGCAAGAGCGTGCGTGTGCGCCTGCGCGCGCTCTCTGTGTTTTTTTTTTTTTTTTTTTTTACTACAGCAGATGTCAGATAAATAATCGTGGAACTGTAGTAATATCACGAGTAGCAGTTTATGCTCAGACCACATTGTCTTAAAAAAAAAAAGCAGGATGTACTAAATATAACATTTAGTGCATGTGCTGGGCATCACATCCCTCACTGTATGTACTGTACGTCACACATTAACATCTACTGGCTGTACTGTACATCCACATTACTCACTGTATGTACTGTACGTCACACATTAACATCTACTGGCTGTACTGTACATCCACATTACTCACTGCATGTACTGTACGTCACACATCAACATCTTCTGACTGTACTGTACATCCACATCACTCACTGCATGTACTGTACGTCACACATTAACATCTACTGACTGTACTGTACATCCACATCCCTCACTGCATGCATCGTACATAACACATCACTCTCTGCATGAACTGTATGTCACACACCCCTTATTGTATATACTTTACATAACAAATCTTTCATTGCATGTACTGTAAAAAAGCATCACTCACTGCATGAATTGTACATTCGCATCACTCACTTAATGCATCAATCCACTCTGCCTGCACTTTTTTCTTCACTTCTCTAAAACAGTGGTCCCCCACCCCCGGTCAGTTGGTACCGGGCCATACAGAAAAAATACATAGCTTATATAATTCCGGTTTTTATTTAAAATCTGATTCTGAAAGATTTTTATTTTGGAAAATTACCAGATTCTCTCCACCACATCTGTCTATGACTCACTCTTGATGCGTGTCATGATGCCTCGGTCACATGTCTTACCTCCATCCGCTACCTTCTCGAAGGGGCTCCGGCCGCTAACACATAATACATTACCGCTAAATTGAAACCCTCAAGATATAGCAAAATAAACAAAAAACAACACAGTGGATTCACGATTATTATTACATTTAGAAAATACCAGCTTTTATGCCGGTCATATCATTTTATTGTTTTTATATTTTATTGTCTCCCCTCTCATTCACACACACATGTACTCTGTCTTACACCTACTGACTTTCATGCCCCTTCTCTCCAGCTCATACCTCCACCTCTCGAGGCTCTTCTGAACCTGATCCCTACTCTCACCACAAATAACAATATCATCCGCAAACATCATAGTACATGGAGACTCCTGTCTGACCTCACCTTTCAACCTGTTCCTCACCACTGCAAGCAGAAAAGGTCTCAGAGCCGATCCTTGATGCAATCCAACCTCAACCTTGTACCAGTCTGTCGTTTCTACTGCACACTGTACTGCTGTAACACTGTCCTTATACATGTCCCGCACCACCCTCACATACTTCTCTGACACACCTGACTTCCTCATACAATACCTCACTCGGCACCCTGTTGTACGCTTTCTCTTAATCTTCCCTAAATCTTAAACTACAGTTCCTCCTCCAGTTTCCACCATCTTTATTTCAGTTCTCACTCTCCTCCTTTTTTTCTTCACCTCCAAAGCCATTTTACAGACCAGCATCCAATGCTGTCTAGCTACATTGTCCCATGCCAACACCTTACAGTCTCCAATTTCCTACAGGCTGCATCTCCTACATAGAACATAGTCCACCTGTGTGCACATTACTCCATTCTTATATGTCACCCTATGATCCTCCTTCTTCTTAAAATAAGTGTTCACCACTGCCATTTCCATCCTCTTACAAAATCTAACACCATCTGCCCTTCCACTTTGTTCTCCTTAAGGACATACCTACCCATCACTTCCTCATTACCTCTGTTCCCTTCACCAACATGCCCATTAAAGTCTGCCCCAATCACTAATCTTTCATTCCTACACCTTCTACCACTTCATCTTACTCACTCCAGAATTTTCCTTTCTCCTGTATTTCACAGCCCACTTGTGGAGCATAGGCACTGATGACATTTATCATCACCCATTCAACTTCCAGCTTCACATTCATCACTCTATAAGAAACTCTTTTCACCTCTACTACACTCTTTCTGTACTCTTCCTTCAGAATCACCCCTACACCATTTCTCTTTTCATCAACACCATGGTAGAACAGTTTAAACCCCCTCTAATATTCCTGGCCTTACTCCCTTTCCACTTAGTCTCCTGAACACACAAAATGTCTACCTTTCTCCGCTTTATCATATCAGCTAACTTTATTCCTTTACTGGCAGATTTTCTACGCCGCATGCCCTTCCTAACGCAACCTTCCCCATATATCCGGGCTTGGGACTGACACTAAGAGTGCATTTGCTTGTGCAATCCTAATGGCTGGGTTATTTACATTTTCTTATTATTATCTTTTTGTACAAATGTACATATTTTATTTGTATTTTCAGTTTAATAGTAAAGTAATAACAAGAAAAATTGCACCCAGGTACTTTATTCTAAAATCTTTACTCTTCCTCTAATGAAGTGCAGTCACACTGTATTGTAAGGGCAGAATAGATCACAATAATTTACTTTTTTTTTTTGACTACATTCTTCTGATGATTCAACATTTTCTTTCCAGCGCTTAGAAATAAATTAGACCCAATCTTAGAAATTAATTTTAGCAATCTTCTTAGTAGTTGTTTTTGCTTGATGCATGCCTCATCATTTGCCCCTTCTAAAACAGTGTACCATCTTTTGCGTGACTACAGGATATGTCTTTTAACATGGTTCTAAAATAATAAGCTATTAACTGCATTAGTTCTTGTTAAAAATACTGCAGAATTGTATTATAGTTAAATCCGAGTGGTGTTTTTTTTTTCAGCCAGACAGTGTATTTAAATTGTTTCACAAAAAAATACAGTGACATGGGCTATTATTAGTATACTGTGCAACCCACAGCATATATTAGTCAATGAATTTACTCTATATAACGTCACTCACTGAATTTCCTGTACATAAAACATCACACATCTTTTAGCACCATATATTTAGCTTGAAGTTTTTTGTGGACAAAAAAAAAACCTCTTCCTGTGATCTCAGTTACATCCGCAGAGAGGTTTGCAAAGAGATAGAAACAATACAGCAGATGCAAAATAACACAGAAATCATTTGAAGAAAAGAAGGGGAATTCTTAAAAGAACATATCAACAATGCAAAGACATAGATAAGGGAATTGTTTATTGTTGATATTACCCAAGCAAGCAACAACATTCCTTTAGTTAATTATCTTAATTTAGTTAATTATTTATTCTCTTACTTAATTATAGTCTGAGGACATCAGTAATTACCTTGAGAAAAAAATATAAAATCACTTAAAGGTATAAACTAATATATACATAATATACAAATTATTATATAAAACAAATTATACATTATGTCTAAAACATGAATTCATTTTTCTTCTATAATTTTAAAAGGAACTGAAAAAGGGAAATGAGACACTCTGAGGACATTGTTCTGTGTGACATTTTTTTAAATATTTCCTCTATTTTAAAGTTCTAGGAGCTCTTTACACACCAACACCTTTAAACCCAAATAATTATTATTACAATAAAGAATAAATCAGCAATTTTAAATCATGTTACCAGTTACTTTACTGTAACTGGTAACATGATTTAAGACTGTGTATCTGTGTATCTACCTCAGTGCTGAATTCTTTCTCTAATCTCTGTTGAAGAGAACACTTACTGTATAATTTACAGTGCAGGCCTACGCCAATCATTTCCCAAAGAAAATCTTGCTAGCAGCATTATTCAGGTTATGTTCAAATAACCTAACTGGTATTTTTTCTTTATTTGCTCATTGGCTGTTAAAGAAAATCCGTAGGATTTCTCAAACCTTATCATAAAAAACTAAGTATTTTCTGTTTTAGCTGTTTGCTGCCGCAGAGCTCGAGCAGAGTAAGCATACAAAAAGGGGTTTACACAACTATTAATACAAGTCAGAGCAGAAGTAATATTGTCTACTAATTCTGCAGATTCCAACAGTCTTGCATTCCCAAGCAACACAGCAGTGATAATCACAATGTTGGAGATTTGTAAAGGAACCCAAAAGACAAAAAAACATGCCACAATTCGGGTGACTAGTCTCGTCAAAGAGTGGCTGCTAAAGAAAACTGAGTTTTTAACTCCTCTGTAAAGATGAATGTAGTAGTAAGTCACTGTCAAAAACAGAACGATGAGTAGCATAATCTCCCAGATTAAAGTAACCACTCTCTCAATGCCATTCCTATAGCATAGACTGCAATGAAGCCGTCCTTCTCTGTCTAAGCTTAGCGTGCGTTGCACGAGAGCATAAGACGATAATACTCCACTTAGTATCCACGTCCCACTCACAATGATCTTCTTTTTTCTTCTACCAAGCTTTTTCCATTTCTGAGGATGCAGCACTTGCATGTATCTCTGCACACTCATCAGCATCACACACAGAATGCTACAATGCAGGCTTAAGTACACCAAATAAGAGAGAAACTTACACAGGACCAAGCCAAAGGCCCTGTCATGCAAAAGTGCCCAAATCCAAGCTGGCAGAGTAAGCAAAGTGAGCAGATCTGATATGGCCAGGCTTAGCATCAGTTTTGGAGTGAAACTGCCTCCCTTCAGCCATCCAGTGAGATATGTCACTACTACAGGGGACTCCCAGTATGAAGCAAATGGCCAGCACACTACTAGCTATCAGGTTTTCAGTTGACACAGGAGCTGCAAGCGAGCTGTTGGATGAGTTGAGTTGAGTTGATACAGAAGCTGCAAGTGAGCCGTTTGATGAAATGAGTTGCTCCATGGTTAGCTGCTGCTGTTTCTGTGGTGTATCTGGGTGTAAATTCTATATAAAGAATTCAGAGGTGGTCTGTGATTTCCGATGTAAAGTCCCGCTTTAACACATTATAGAAGCCAATAGACATGTTAAAAATCTTGAAACAAGGAAGCTTTCATAGTCACCTAATTTTAGTGAGCAAAATGGTTCTAATTTTAGTTTCACATTTCAGTCTTTTATTTTCTCTCTCTCTCTCTCTCTCTCTCTCTCTCTCTCTCTCTCTCTTTCTTTCTCTTTCTCTCTCTTGTTTTCCACCAGACATGCACACATGGCTCTGTGCTTTTTTCTCTCTCAAGGGAGAGAGACTTGCTTCCCCTGACTCCACCCTCTTTGTACCCAAGTTTCCTTAGAAGGAGTGAAATGTATTTTTCTGTATTTTTCCTTTCATTAAGTACTTTGGTAGGCTGGCACTGTTTTTATCCTTTAATTCCTTTCTTTTCTTCACTTTGGTCAAAGTTATTCTTGGTTCATGAATTTTAAAATATCTTTCATCATTCCATTTAGATTTCCAATCTGGCTTTCCCATTTTCAGTGCTTATGACTGGTTTGCATCATGTAGTATGGCTTCTATAATTCTGCTCTTCTTCACTGTGGTGGTTGTCAATGATGAAATAATTGCTGTTTTTGTGTTTTATTCTCCACATTTTTCTAAAATGTTTCTGTCATAATTTGCTGTTGTTTCCTTTTGCTTTGCCCAATGCTTTTCAGCTTCAAAAGCTTAAGCTTTCCCCTATAGACAGCTCTCTGGTATTTATGTTGGTTTATCCTTTTGTAAATGCAATTACAGTGATAATAGGATAAATCCACAGCTAAACAAAGAGTAGACATTTAGAGTTATGCATTATAAAAACGATCAATAGAACATCAAAAGAAAACACAGTTACAAAGATGGTAATTTCGAATGAAAGCTGAAATTCTGATCCATTGTCTTATATTCATCTCTTAAATTTAAATCTAATTGTCTTGTGTATGGAAAAAAAGTATTTGGCCTACACGTCAATGTCGGAAAACAGAACACAAAAAAAAATGTGTCTCTCAATATCATCATAGTGAATGAAGCATTGCAGTGAGTTGCTTATGTGGTCATTATGGTGAGGTGGTCAATTAGTTTAATAATACCAATAATTTAACTAATTAACTAACTACATATTTGACAAGAATCTGTAAAGGAAATGTAAAGATCAGAAAAGTAAATTAGAAAACTTCATATTTCAACATGTAATCAACTTCCAAGTTACTTAATCATTCATGACTAATTAATTTTAAAACTGTATTTTACGAGTATGATAGAAAGATTTGCAGTTTCATACAGGAAGTTGTAAATACAGACCACAAGACATTTCTTGTAAAAGGCACACAAATCATTTATCAAGGCTACTACAGATGTACAGAGAAAAAACACATGGACCCACACGTACAAGTAATACCCACTCGCATGCAATTAATCTTACGCTTCAGGTGCCTGCACTGCTGATTCGAAAGACCTTGTGCCACATTTCTTTGATTCCGCAACACATGATGTGATAGCTGAAATAGAATTATACACATACCCTAACGTAAACACACATTCCAGCTCAGCGTAAACACACATTCCAGCTCAGCTCTAAAATAAAGATAATAGACTATTGGAAATAAATGTATACATATTCAAAAAATACATTAAAATGTAAGTTTTAAAATGTAAGTCTTCTTGTCACTCTCATATACAACATTAATTGATTGTTATCTTGTAAGAAATAACCATATACTGGTAGGATTGATTAATTAAATAGAAATAAATCAAAGGAAGGAATGAAGAATTATCCTTAATTGGATGTTTTATCTTTCATTAATTTCATTCATGAATGGGATATATTCAGGTAATTTGTTCAATAATTGATTGTTAATCTGATGTTAATCTTTTTGTATGTATATTAATGATGTGATGTATTTTACTAATAATCCTCCCTATTTGTTTTATTTGTCTTAATTTGTTTAATATGTTTTATGTCCTTTTTAGATTGATTATTATTTTTTTTTATGTCGGCGGAAGCCCATGCTGACTGTTGTTGACAATAAACTCTCCAGTACTGCAGCAACCCTTTCGTAACAACTAATCATTTCACAACACAACGTAGAGGTGACGTAGACGTAGACGTGACAGGTACATAATTTTAGATATTAAATACAAGAAGGAATATCATTTGTTTAAAATAAATGTATATTTTATTTAGCATTTTATTACAAGTAGCACTGTTGACTAATTTCAGAAAAAATATTTTATTGAATTGATTGCAGTAATTGACAATTGACTCAATGAGCAGTACAAAAGAAATGTATCTTTATTTTTTTTTACTAAATTAGCAATGGTCTCAGGTGATCTAAATGTGATTTATGACATATTCTAACTCATTAGTGTGAACACTGTACATAAAAGTGTTACTGATGTTCTGTAACATTTATACAAGCATAAAGTATTAGAAATACATTTCAATTAAAAAAAAAAAAAAAAAATAATAAAAAAACATTTTAAATAAAAAAAAAAAAAAAAAAATTAATAATAATAATAATAATAATAATAATAATAATAATAATAATAAATTACAACAATATTTCTTTGTATTTTATTTATTCTATTTTGTTCTTTATTCTCCAAAACCCTATTTACTTTTTTACATAGAAATATAGTCATCTATTTAAAATGAAGTTCACATTAACATGTATATTTTGTAAAAAAAAGTTTTAACTCAAAAAATATACTTCACCATGCATTTTAAAAAGAAATAAGATCAATAACATATAAATCTGTTGAAATTTATTTATCAGATGAACAGCCTTTGTTATGAGATATTGTCAAGTTTGTTTCATTTATCAAAATCAAAAAGTAACAGCAAGCTGCAGGAATAAGTAGAAATGGGTTTATGACCCTCTACATAAGTTTAAACAAATCACTGGCTTTGAGGAACAATCTATACAAAATCAAACCTCTTCATCTTGAAGCATTTTCTGTTCCAACTGTTTGCTGCTGTAGAGCCCGTGCAGAGAAGGCATACAGGAAGGGATTCACACAACTGTTGATAAAAGTCAGAGCTGCAACGATATTATCTCCAGCTTCTGCAGATCTCAACAGACTGTCATTCCCAAGCAGCACAGCAATGATAAGCACAGTGTTGTTGATGTGAAATGGAATCCAAAGAATAAAGAAACATGCCACAATTCTGGCCACCAGCCTTGTCCTTATGTGACTGCTAAAGAAAGCTGAGTTTTTAACTCCCCGGTAAAGGTGAAAGTAGAAATAAGCCAGTATGGGGAATGAAACCACAAATATTATAATCTCCCAGACTAAAGTTGCCACTCTCTCAACATCATTGCGATAACATCGCTTGCATTGCTGGTGTCCTTCTCGGTCCGAGCTTAGAGTGCGCTGTACAAGAGCATAGGATGATAATACTGCACTTAAAATCCAAATCCCACTCAAAAAGAACTTTTTTCCTCTTCTACCAAGCTTTTTCCATTTCTGAGGGTGCAGAACTTGCATGTATCGCTGCACACTCATCAGCATCACACACAAAATGCTACAGTACAGGCTTAAATACACCAAATAGGAGAGAAGCTTACACAGAACAAAGCTAAAGACCCAGCCATGCAGAAGAGACCAAATCCAAACAGGCAGAGAAAGCAGAGTGAGCAGATCCGATATGGCCAGGCTTAGCATTAATCTTGGGGTGAAACTGCCTCCTTTCCTCCATCTAGCAAGAAATACCATGACAGTAATATTACCGGGTACTCCCAGTATAAAGCAAACTGCCAGCACACTACTGGCAATCAGGTTTACAGTTGAGACCGGAGCCGTGATCGAGCTGTTGGATATGTTGAGTTGCTGCATGGTCAGATGCTGTTCTTCCTATGTGGTAAAACTGGGCGTAAGTTCTATTTAATAAAGTGGCGGATGTGTTTTTCTTCCTGTGGTTTCCTTTCATCTTTCATTACCTGTTATTTATGTCTAGATGTGTCAAACTTGAAAATGGAACATTTTGTGGTTGACCACCTATTTTTTTCTTTGAGCAGAATGACAGAAACAGATAGTTAATCAAAGTAGATAACAATATTTATGAATTATATTAACTCTATTCTGCAAGGTCTGCTAATGTTGGGCTATTTTACATGGCTATGTTGTTGGCTTGGCCTATATAAACTTTTTAAAAAGGGTAGAAAAGTCAGAGAAAGAGGAACAGATTAAGCTGAAAGAAAGACAGGAAAAAAATTATTGTTAATATTTTTTATTATATATTTTCATTTTAATCATCTAATATTATAATACAATATAATGAGAAGATTTATAGGTTAAGGATAATTGTATGAAAGTCCTAAGAGACTGAGAATAATATTTTTCTTTCTTGTTTTAATGACTTTTCAGCATAACAATTCATGTGATCACATTCCACCTAGTGCTAATACTAAGGATTTATTGTCGGTGGAGATTTTATTCATGCAAATCTCAGAACTGTGCTCCCTAAATTTCATCAGAATGTGGACTTTGCAAACAGAGGAGAAAACAGCTGGATGTTGGTTACACAAACATCCAGGGCGTATAACAGGCGAAGCCCTGCCCCCAGCTCGGCTACTCAGAACACATCTCTGTTATGTTGATCCCAGCATACAGACCACTCAACAGGCGTTCAAGAACAGTTTGAAAGCAGTTGAAAACCTGGTCAGCAGGATCCATGGCTAGTCTCCAGGACTGCTTTAAATTCACTGAATGGGACGTGTTTAGGGAGGCTTCAACGAAAGGAGATTTCATCGACTTGGAGGAGTACACATCATCAGTGACCAGCTACTTCGGCAAGTGCATTGATGATGTGAACCTCTGCAAGACCAACACCACAAGCTCCAACCAGAAGTCATGGAAGACGCTGCTAAAATGTAGAAACTTTACCTTCAGACCAGTTGACAAGACGGCCTTTCGTACAGCAAACTGTCCCGTGTCATCAGAGTGGTCCTGTGCAATCCACGGTCACTTACAGGACAGTGGAGACACCCGGCGCACGTGGCACGTCATCCAGAAGATCCCAAACTACAAGACAACTTCACCTGCTTGTGACTGTGATGCCTTCCTCCCAAATGTGCTGAACAACTTCTACGCCTGGTTTGAGGTGCAGAACTTCATAGTGCAGAGAAAGACCTCCTCTCAACGACCAGTTTGGATTGGAAACAGCATCATCGGCACCAGCACACTGAGCACTGGGGCCCCTAAGGGCTGTGTGCTCAGCTGATTCTGCTGACTCACGTCTGTGTAGCAATGCAAAGCTTAAATCACTTTGACAAGTTTGCCAATTACACAACCCTGGTGGGTCTTATCAGCAAGAATGTCTATTCAGCTTACAGAGAGGAGGTGCAATGGTTAACAGCCTGGTGTAGAGTCAATAACCTGTCTATGAATGTTGACAAAACTAAAAAAATGGTTGTTGACTTCTGGAAAGCAGAGAGGGGCCATTCTCCACTGGTTATTGATGGATCCTCAGTGGAGATTGTCAAGAGCACCAAATTCCTAGGTGTTCATCTGGCAGAGAACTTCACTTGGTCACTCAACATCAGCTCTATCGACAAGAAAGCCCAGCAGTGTCTCTACTTTCTGAGAAGGCTGAGGAAAGCTCAACTTCCTCCCCCCATCCTGACCATGTTCTTTAGAGGGACCATCAAAAGCATCCTGAGCAGCTGCATCACTGCCTGGTTTGGGAACTGCACCGTCTCGGATCCCAAGACACTACAGAGGATCGTGAGGACAGGAGATCATTGGAGTCTTTCTCCCCTCTATCACGGACATTTACACCTCACACTGCATCCACAAAGCCAACATCATTGTCAAAAAACCCCACAGACCTCTCACACAAACTTTTCCCTCTTCCACTATTAGGGAAGCAGTTCCGAAGGCTTGGGGCCATAACATCCAACAGTTTTTTTTCTTCAAGCCAACATACAGAAACTAAACTGAAACTCACAGACAATCAACTATGTTTACCGAACTACAAACTGAACTCAAACACACTCGTACTCATTTTACACATCCATGACTTAACCCTTATAATATTATTTATTAGTAAACAACTGTTTACATGCTGTTTTTGTACATCGATTTGACTGCTGCTATTGCTGTTTTGCACAACCTTCTATGTTTACAATTTGTGTTTTTTTTACAAGTACACTCCTGTATCCAGTTTTGTCTTGCACACTGCACAGTATGATATATAGTAGGCTTACTGGTGGTGCTATTTCATGTTTTTTTGTATTGTGTATTTGTCCTACACTGTCTTGTGTTGCCTTTTTCAATGTCTTGTCTTGCACTGATTGCACCAGGTTGCACTCAATGCACTTTATGTGGTGGAACACTTACTAGTTTTTAGCTCTGGGTCTTTCTGTTATGTAGCTTTATGATGTTTATGTAACACCAGGGTTCTGAAGGAACATTGTCTCATTTCACAGTGTACTGTGTCAGCTACATATGGTTGAAATGACAAATGTTTCTTGACTTGACTTGACTTGAAAACAAGAAAGATAAATATAATGCATGGTATCAAAAATGCATAAAGTTAAATGTTACCAAAAGAACCAGGAATTAGATGTAGTTTTGTATGCTGTAAATGTTCTTTTTCTATAATGGTAAAAGGAACTGGAAAGGGAAGTGTGCCAGTCCCAGTGTTTGGGGAATTAAGAAAGATACATTTACAGTAAAAGAGTTTTTGCCACAGAATTTACATCATTCTCCACTCAGAGATACAAACTTAGCTATTTTATGAGTTGCTCAGTAGCTCCTAGTTTTATAACTACAAATGACTGTAAAGGACTGTAGAGAGAACATTACTCATAATTTTACATTTCAGTACTCATGTTATTTCTTTCTTCAGTGTTCTATATTGTTTAAAGATTTATAAATGACACTCTTGATGTCACCCAAATGAGGATCGTTTCCTCTTTAGAGTCTGGTTCCTCTCAAGGTTTCTTCCTCATAACATCTAAGGGAGTTTTTTCTTGCCACAGTCGCCATGGATGCACACCATTCACCTTAACTTTTAAAAATACGGTAAAGCTGCTTTCAGACTGTCTGTTGTAAAATGTGCTATAGAAATAAACTTGACTTGACTTAACTTAACTTAACTTAACTTAACTTAACTTAACTTAACTTAACTTAACTTAACTTAACTTGAAGCAAAATGCTGTACACTATTGGTTGCAACATCTTGCACAGGTTATTTAGATTTCATGACCCAGGCATTCTTTTTAACCCTTGACATCTGCATTTCAATCAAAGGATGAGCACCACGGCTTACATTTTTTTGGGGGGTTTGTATACCACAGCGCCATAGCACTCAACACAAGCCAGTCTCTAAACCTTACACAGTACACACACACACACACACACACACACACACACACACACACACACACACACCCTCACACACACACCACCCCAAAAGCCAGATAACCCCCTGGCATCTCTGGTTGACTTCACAGGGACCCTCAAACCATAAAACAATTCACTCACGAAACTCGGCCCCAGTAAGCCTGTTTGTGACATGCACACAAACACACATACACACATCTACACACACACCACAAGGGAGCATTCTTTTATCATTTAAATAATAAATTAAATGTCCCACAATACATGACACAAACAAACATCTTGTATGTATCTTCTCCTGTAAATAAACCGAGTGTTTATCTCTACCTCAACAATATTTACACTCTAAAGGTTTATTAATGTACCTCAACTTTAATGCTGTCTTCTTTTAAGGCCTGATATCAAATTTGATATAGAATTATCTGCTCTTTGCTTTCATAACAAAGGTGCATTTTATATACCAAAATTTAACATGGTACTAACATAAGTTATACATTAAATATTATTCTCGGTATATTAATGTACCTCTGTTTTAATGCTGCCTTTTCTTTTAAGGCTTGTTGTTAAAGTTGATATACATTTATCTTCTCTTTACTTTCCTAACAAGTGTGCATTTTATATACCAGAAGATAACATTGTATTAACAAAGTTATACCTTAAATATTGGCATGTTAATGGTATGTTAATGTACCTTTGAATGCTGTCCTTGCTTTTTATGTTTAATATAAAAATAATCACAAAATTATCTGTTCCTTATTTTGCAAACAATGGTGTATTTTATCTGATCATGAAATGCACTATACTGTCTTAATACACTTTGGATAAAACTTTAAGTTCTCCAAATCAAGTATAACCCGGAAACCATGCCCACACAAACAAAGGAAGTTTCTCCCTCCAAAATTTCAGGCCATAGCATTGGCCATTCCCCCAAAGATGGTTGTGGTTTGAGACCTTTAAAATATCTTGAACCCAGCTAGTCAAGTCAGCTAGCTCGCTCGATCGGAAAGGCTCGGATGCCAGGGGCCCAAAGGCTTGGAAAGTTGGACGCTTAGAACATCCCAACAGCAACTCTTCAAGACGAGATCTCAAATCCTTTTTTAAATACTCTGCAAGCTTTACCTTCAAGAGCAACACCTGCTTTGATCTTCAGGAGAACCTGGAACATCAAACACCCTCCTAACCAACTCTTCAAAGATTCCTTTGTCTACCGCATCCAGATGCTCGTGCAACAAGCCAATGCAAGTAACCATTTTAACAACCAATTTAGATGCGTGTTTAAGTTTGAGCCCCTTTACTTTAATGTTAATTTGAATGATTTCATCGTTTAGGTTGCGGTTAATTTTGAAGCTTGCCATTCCTCTCCTTTCTTTCTCTCCTTTCTTCTTTTCCCTTCTCTTTATCCTTTTTCCTATTTTTTACTTTTGTTTATTTTTATTTTCATTATTTCTTTTTGTATATTTGTGTAGTTAGTTCTATGTTGTGTTGTGTTGTGTTTTGTCTCATTCATTAAATGGCATATTTTTTTTATAAGTGATTGTCTCCGAGTGCCGCTCACATTTCAAGGTTCCTGCAACATTCGATCTGAACTACATGCTCTATTAATTGTACAGTATAGTAAATTTCTTGGCTGGGGAGATACCTCTTTTATAGAATTAAATATTTAGGAGTAACTATAACCCGTTATGATTACTCTTTTTTGCAAGATAAATTTGCTACATGGGTTTTCCTAAAATTTATAATAAGCAGCCTGTACGAACTCTAAATGTAATTTATATCTCTAAATTAAATAATGTAAGGCATAAAAGCGCTTTATGGTTTAATCAAAGTCACACAATGAAAATACTCAACCAAACAAATCTGTACATTTATAATCAACATTAAATGAAACATAATGCTTTACAATGCAGGCTGTATGAACCCTGAATACATTTGACCTACCTACACAGACCTACAAAAAATAGCATTGTTCAGATAATGTCATAATCTCAATGATATGTTTTTGACTTTATATATGTAACCTATGGTTAAAGGTATTAAAAAGTAAAAGGGAGCCAACTACGCCACCTGAGTTATTTGTTCACTCAGGAAAATAGTTTGAACCCAAAAGAATAATTAAACCAAAAAAGTTACAAAAATATGAAGGACCCTGCTGGTTCGGATGGAATTAAAGACAGAGACGTGACTTTCCAAAAATAGTACAAAGCACTGCCTCCTGTTTTGCGGTTTCATGTTTCAAGCTATCATGTTTTAGCATAACCATCCAAAAATAAACACTAAGAAGTGCCAAAATCTAGAAAAACAGACTGCAAGAATAGCCAGAAATATTCTTATATCTTTACACAAAGTTTTTTTGGTTATCCCAGATAGACTTCTCACACTTCATTATAATTTTATAATTATTATATATATTATATTATTATAATTCTGTTTTAGCTGTTTATTAACATAGAGCTTAAGCATAGAAAGCATACAGGAAGGGTTTTTTTATGTTTATTGAATCAGTTCAAAATTGACACCACCATTTTTTTAATTAGGACCAATAGAATAGGACACAACTTTTTTTTTTGATGTGTCAAGAAAATGACACTTATTTGTCTTACTGTCTCTTTTATTATTTCACAGAGTCCTTTGCTACCCAGACATACCTCTAGGTAAGACACAACTATAAATGAAAGTAATAGCTAAAGTAATATTGTCTTCTAATTCTGTAGATTTTAACATATTGGCATTCTCAAGCAACACAGTATTGATAATCACATTGTTGGCTATACGGTATGTAATGATGTGCTTTTGCTTTGGTCTGTGTCACATGCTTGCTTTTTCTTTTCTTTTTTTTTTGGTATTCCTATGGGATATTTTTTTTCCCTTTTAGGAACTTAACGCTTTGGCAACGCTTCCGCATTGTCCACGCTCTGAATCACATGTGAAATTTGTCCAATGGAAGGTACTGGCACGTCACTGGCGGGGTGACATCATGACCAGGAAGCTATAAAACGCACATGGTGTGAAGCCGGCACCAGCTTCTGTTTGTTCATGAAGTACTCTGTGTACTTTGTGTCTATTGTTTGTCAATTGTTTGTCAAAATGAAGGCCCCTGTGAGCTATCTCTCTCCAGGCATCACTTCCTCGATAGAAGACACTGACATTACTGACTAAGCCCCTGCGTACATGTCAGCACTGGATATGCTTGCAGCACCACCATAGTGTGCAGGCATCCAGCGGCCTGACCTGCTAAGGCATATGCTTTACCCAGTATGCCTTAGCAGGTCAAGCCGCTGGATGCCTGCACACCATGGTGGTGCTGCAAGCATATCAGGCAGACCTGTTATAAGCAAGACCTAGGCTCTCAGAGCCACTGAGGACCTGGTACAGTAACCCTGCCACTGAATGTGTTTTAGGGCATGGCCAGCTCCAATGAGCATCCTCCTTGGTTTCCGCTCGGCATAGAAGTGGAGCAGGAGGGGTCCGCCCCATGAGGGACACTCTCTGTGTTGGACCAAGTTCACTGCCCGGTTAGTTCAGTGCTGTTCCAGTGAGTTAATTCAGAAACAGTTTGCAAAAGGGTTGGCTCCATCAACCCTCAAGGTCTACCTGCCCACCGTTTCCACGTATCATGCCCCCCCACCCCCATGTGGCAGCCTCTAAGGCTTGGTCCCCTGGAGTGTCCATCAAAGACGTCTGCAACCCTGCAGGCTGGTCCACCCTGCTGACCTTTGTCAGGTTTTATAACCTTGACCTCTGTCTGCTGGCTTCTCTGTCCTTCAACCTAGCTGTGCCCATACACACTAGTCAGGGACTGGTCAGTCTAGTGGTATTGGACTCTCATTCTCAAAGTGTTGCAACGCAGCTCAAGTTTCTGAAAGGGAACGTCTCTAGGTTAAGTATGTAGCCCTAGTTCCCTAAGGGAGTGGGAGGCTGCAATACCTTGTTTTACTCCATGTGCATTGTTACGTGTCTGCTATTTTTTTTCTACTGCTCTCCCCCTCCCCCCTTTTTCTTCAGCACTTTACCAGCTATAGGTGGAGCTACCGGGTAATTGAAATGGAGGAGAAAAAGGACCAATGATGAGCCAGAGCTGACCAGAGAAGGCGGAGCCCTCCATTTAAAAGAAGCTCTGGAAGTCCCCGAGGGGAGGAAAGAAGAGAGCCTGTTGTTTGCTAGTTGTTTGCTAGTTGTTTGCTAGTTGTTTGCTAGTTGTCATAGCTCACCTGGTTTAGGAACAGGTAAGAATGTGCGCACACCTACATTCCACCACGTAGGTTTTTCTGTTGTTTAGACACCCTAGTTAGAGGGCAGGTGCCACCCACTGTATTTTTTTGTAGCTTAGCCTAGAGTAGTCAGCTAGTCTGTTCCTGTCTGTTAGTTAGGTTAAGCTTCCCAAAATACAGCCTAGAGTAGACCCTTTTTGTTGTGTTAATTTCTTTGGCACTGTCCATGTTTTTTTGCCAGTGTGAGTCTAGTCTTCTTGACTCTGTAAAGCACGCTTGGGGTTTGTTTCTTACCTTACTGCACGTGACCATTAAACACTACATTTGCGGCATTTATCAGACGCCCTTATCCAGAGCGACGTACAAAAGTGCTTTAAATCTCTAGTAGTGAATAAATCTACACTGGTACGCAAGAATACAAACTCAATATAAATATAACTCGAATTCTACAAACTTGGAAAGTGCTAATTTAGGTATTTCAGGAAGAGGTACGTCTTCAGTCATCGCCTAAAGATAATCAGGGACTCTGCTGTATGGACATCTAGGCGAAGTTCATTCCACCACCTTGGTGCCAGAACAGAGAAGAGCTTTGAATTGTACTTACCTCTCAAACTGAGAGAAGGTGGTGCCAGTCGAGCAGTGCTGGAGGATCTCAAACAGCGTGGTGCCGTGCGAGATGTGATGAGGTCACTGAGGTAAGATGGTGCTGGTCCATTTTTGGCCTTGTAGGCAAGCATCAGTGTTTTGAATCTGATACGTGCAGCTACTGGAAGCCAGTGAAGGGAGCGCAGCAATGGGGTGGTGTGGGAAAACTTGGGCTGATTGAACACAAGTTGTGCAGCTGCATTTTGGATCATTTGCAGTGGACGATTAGCGTTCAGGGGGAGACCTGCCAGCAGAGAGTTGCAGTAGTCCAGTCTTGAAATGACAAGAGACTGAACAAGCAACTGGGCAGCCTGTATGGACAGAAATGGTCGAATCCTTCGGATGTTATAGAGAAGAAATCGACAAGAATGAGCAACATTAGCGAAATGTGGGAAAAAAGACAGTTCATTGTCTAAGTTACCGCAAGGTTACGAGCAGTGGCTGAAGGGGAGAGCAGAGAGTCATGAAGTGTTATTTGTAGATCTTGACCTGGAGATGAATCACCTGGGATGACCAGCAGTTATGTTTTGCTGGGGTTGAGTTTAAGTTGGTGAGCCCTCATCCATAAAGATATGTCTGACAAGCATGCTGAGATCCGAGCGAAAGCTGTGGTATCTGATGGAGGGAAAGAAAAGATGAGTTGTGTGTCATCTGCATAGCAGTGATAAGAAAACCCTTGTGAGCATATGACTTCACCAATGGAGTGGGTATAGAGGGAGAAAAGGAGGGGACCAAGTACCGAGGACCCAGGACACCGGTGGTAAGTCTGCATGGGGCAGATGTGGATCCCCTCCATGTTACCTGGTATGAGCGACCTTCCAGGTAGGAAGCAAACCATTCCCATGCTGTTCCGCAAATACCAAGGCTCTTGAGGGTTGACGAAAGTGTCTTGTGTTTGACTGTGTCGAATGCTGCTGAAAGGTCCAGAAAGATAAGTACAGATGACAGCTTGGCTGACCGAGCAGCATGTAGTTTCTCAGAAACAGCCAATAGTGCCGTCTCTGTGGAATGTGCCGCTTTGAACCCAGACTGGTTCGGATCATGGAGGTTGTTCTGTGAGAGATAGACAGACAGTTGGTTAAAAACAGTGCATTCCAGAGATTTAGAAAGGAAGGAAAAGAGTGATACCGGTCTGTAGTTGTTGATGTCTGATGGATCCAGAGCCGGTTTCTTCAAGATAGGAATGACCCTTGCTTGCTTGAAGGTAGTTGGTACATAGCCAGATGTTAATGACCCATTGATGATTGTGGAGATGAAGGGCAGGAGATCTTGCCTGATGGTCTGGAGCGTAGTTGAAGGGATTGGATCCAGAGGACAGGTGGTGGGATTGCAGGATCGGATGACTTGCAGTATCTCATCTTCTGTTAGGGTTGAGAAGCTTGACAGAGATGTAGTGGATTGTTGGCTGTGTTGTGTAGTCATTGTTGGAGAGGAAGTGAAGGTCTGGCAGATTTTCCTAATCTTCTCATCATAGAAGGAGGCAAAGTCATTAGCAGTCAGGGAGGATGGAGCAGATGCAGCAGGGGGGTTTAGTAGAGTAGAGAAGATGTTGTAAAGCTTACAAGGATCTTGTGCAGAGGCCTCAAGCTTTTCCTTGTAGATGGTAGTTTTGGCAGAAGTCACCTCCAAAGAAAATCTGGTCAGGAGTGCACGGTAAGATGAGAGGTCTACATCAAGCTGTGATTTTTTTTTCCACTTTCTTTCTGCAGATCAGAGTTCTCGTCGATTACTGCGCAAACTTCTGACAGCCACGGTGTGAGACAAGAAGTTTTCTTGGGTTTTGTAGTCAAGGGACAAAGGAGGTCCATGGTTGAGGAAAGAGATGAGAGGAAGGAGTCCGTAGCAATGTCTAAGGGTAAAGAGGAAAAGGAGACGGGGTCAGGAAGAGATGAAAGAGTACATGAAGTTACAGAGGAGGGAGAGATAGAGTGGAGGTTAGGACGAATAAAAGAGACATGTAAATTATGTTTAGGTTGAAAAGGAAGAGTGATTAAAAAGGAAACCAGGTGATGATCAGAGATTGGAAGTGGAGTGGCAGTCATGTCTGTAGCTGGAGTAGGACGGGTGAAAACCAGGTCCAGGACATTTCCTCCCTTGTGTGTTGGAGGGCAGCTGTTAAATGTCAAGGAGAAGGTATTCAGAAAAGGCAAGAGGCAAGATGACTGAAGTTTGTCGGATGGGAGGTTGAAGTCACCAAGAACTGTCAGAGGGGTGCCGTCAGAGGGGAAATTACTGAGGAGCGTGTCCATCTTTTCTAGGAAGTCCCCAAGGGGACCTAACTACTCTAAACTCTGGTCCTGCTTTTTGTTCAAACGGCCCGTAACATCTAACTGGTTATTGTTCCACACTCCCCTAGGCCTAGCCAAGGTGGGAACGTAACAGCATTTTATAGCTTTCTGGTGGTGATGTCACCCTGCTGGTGACGCCGTGCCTTCCGTTGGACAGATTACATGTGATTCAGAGTGTCGACAACGTGGAAGCGTTCTCAAAGCATTGCCATGCAGCGCCTCATC
This sequence comes from Silurus asotus, assembly GCA_024362625.1. Classification (NCBI taxonomy): domain Eukaryota; kingdom Metazoa; phylum Chordata; class Actinopteri; order Siluriformes; family Siluridae; genus Silurus; species Silurus asotus. The sequence continues at coordinate 1,404,738 of MU563244.1, forward strand.
CAATTAAAGAACTAGGGTTACATACGTAACCTACAGACATTTTCCTAATGTGTCTTCAGTCTTTTATTAGCCAGGAGGTTTCTAAATGCAAATTAAATTTTATTTTTGAAAGTTTGGTAGAGCCCAAGCCTAAGGAAAGCCATTGACACATGTTCATGTTCAGACTGAAGTGTTTCACTTTGGAAATCGCTTTGGGCGTGACCAACTACCGACGCTCCTATGACACCACGTCTTGACATCAGAGGTGGGTAGTAACGAGTTACATTTACTCGGTTACATTTACTTGAGTAAGTTTTTAAAAAAATTCTACTTCTAGGAGTAGTTTTAAATCACTATACTTTTTACTTTTACTTGAGTAGATCTGTGAAGAAGAAACTGTACTCTTACTCCGCTACAATGAGCTGTTTTATTTTGACAGAGAGAGAAACTTCCGCTAAGGCTCTACCACGTGACTATGTTTTACCAATCAAGTAGTTGTGCAGCTCGTCACGTTACAATACTCAATCTCAGCGGTGGGAGGGGTTAGTTATCAAAATATCAATCAACCATCGGCAACGCGGACACAAACGAGGAGGAAAACCCGCACCCCTGGCCTCATATTCAAAGCATGTTTACCTTAGTAAAAGTGCGAGAGAGCAGCTACATTATGAGGTGTCTTCTGTGTCTTCCAAAGGAAACAGACATTTTGCCATTCAAAAACTCAACATCTAACTTGAGGAAACATGTAGCGGTAAGTTTCCCAAATATTTTTTATTTTTTTGGAGGAATGTTTGTAACCAAACCAATCATGAGCACCATTCACTTCCATAGTAGGAAAAAAATACTATAAAAGTGAATGGGGCTCATTAACGGTTTGTTTACAAAACAATATGTAAAATTAAACTGTTACCAAAAACCTGAGGGGATGCTGCTGCAAGTACCTGAGTGGCCCTGACCCTAACAGTAATCTTAATTTAAAATTTTGGTAAAACTTGAGAATATATATATATATATATACAGTGGAACCCGGTTATGTCGATGTCGTAGGGGGTCGCCAAAAAGCATCGAGGTAACCGATGATCGAGATAAACGAAAATAAAAATGGCGGCAGTATATTAACGTGCTTGTAATTTCTTTATGTACATGATGTGCGTTAATAAATGAGAATGTGCATGCACGTGTTTTTGGAGGGTTTTTTACACAACAGCGTTGCCGCGATTTGTTTGATGAAGGCATGCTATAAAAATTTACATGTTTGTTAACAACAAAAGGCATAAGTGCACCAACTAACAGCAGAGATTCACCAGTATACAATACAAACCACCGTCCATTCTCCATACAAACCTTTATTATATTCTCCAACATTATGGAGAGAGAGTGTGTGAGTGAGTGAGTGTGTGAGTGAGTGTGTGAGTGAGTGTGTGAGTGAGTGAGTGTGTGAGTGAGTGAGTGTGTGAGTGAGTGTGTGAGTGAGTGTGTGAGTGAGTGTGTGAGTGAGTGTGTGAGGAAATTAAAAAATACCGCGACCGGCGGCACGGCGCAAAGCCGGAAAAAAACCCCCGGAAGATCCAAACCCGAAACCAAAAACGAGGGACAGAAAAGTCTCAAACGTGAATGGCTGAAGGGGGCGTGGCAGGTGCTTTCTCTGAAGCTCCTGGCTTTAACTCCTTACCGAGAGAGCCGTGCTCCTTACCCTGCTCGCGCGCTCGGTAAGGAGCACGGCTCTCTCGGTGAGGAGCGACGCGCGCACGCTCGGTAAGGAGCACGCGCTCGCGTTCATTGCATATCATTTAACAAAAAAATGCATATGTGCACTTACTAACAGCAGAGATTCACCAGTATACAATACAAACACCTGTAGTATCTGTAAGGTTTGATTTTTCTGCCACTTTCGCGAGTTCTTCTGTGGCTGCACAGCGCCGATCCACATAACTGACGATAACATTTCTAATTTTCTAATTTTTATCCAGCAAGAGATCCAGAAACGTTTTAGAGACATCATGAAAGAGCCTGAGCTGATTGCGGCAGCAATACTCCTACCAAGATTCAGGACATCCTGGACCACAGAGGAGAACATCTTAAATGCTGGTAAATATACATGTTTATCAATTCAGATGTGAACCAGTAGACATTGACCTATATAAATCTGTATAATGTTACTGTCATTTAGGATTATAGTGTATCGGTGACAAACCAAACGGTGGCAATATAGTTAGAAGCTTAAGTAGCTTTTAATGTCAAACATCAGCAGCTTGACAGCCTATACAGTAGAAGGGTAAGAATAATGTGCAGACTTAATTCTTTCGAAAAACAATTAATCTTGCCCTAAAATGAATAACCCCAACCCACAGGCCCTGACTACATCAGAAATCACCTGGACACCGACTTCGATGATGTCAGCAGCACAAACAGCAGCCCCTCTGATGAAGACGACTTCTTTGCATCCATGAAGTTGGAAAAATCACAAGTAGGAGAGCTGAAGAGGTACCTTTCATGTCCTTCCCCTGCAGGTATTTCCTCGCATCAAGAATCTGTCACTCGAAGTCAACACAGGTCTTCCTGCATCTGCAGCCTGTGAGAGACGTTTCAGTCATGCAGGACTCCTGTTCACTGCTAAACGATCACAGCTTTACAGCAAAAACCTTGAGAGCCAGCTACTGTTGAAGTTTAATAGTGACATCACTGAGTGAAAGTTTGTTTCTGCATGTTTTTACACAAGCGCACACACGTTTTATGTTGACCGCTTGCTTCTGGTGTGCAGTTTTCTGTTCAGCAGCCTGGTATGAAATGTGTGTTTACTTTTGTTGTTCTGTCACTGGAGAAACACACACACAGTTTGAGAATTTATGGGCTGCATCGTTCTAGTTCTGCCTGGTAAAAAAAGTATAAAGGTTTGTGTTACTTGTGCGTATTTATTTTTTAATTATTTTATGTATTAAGTACTTTACCTGACTTATTTTAATTTAAGCTATTTTGTAATTAACAATATCATTGTAGTGAAAATTCTTCCTGTTCCTGTGCAAGGAGATAGGTGCTGGTGAAACATCTCACTCTGTTATCAAAGAACCTGGGATTACGTTAAGTAACCCATCGTAATTTTTCTAATTTTGATTGGTGTTTCACTATGGAAAATATAGACCACTCCCAGATTGCACATGATCCCGCTATACCAGATTACATAGGCTATGCTCTTCTGGCTCCTAGCACTTGCATGTGCTAAGGATGACTCAAACACATTCAGTCTATAAAATCGCACAAAAGTGTGTGGCGTAGCCAACCAGCTGCCTCACAAATTTCCTGAACAGAAAGACCCTTAAGTAGGGACCATGTTGTGGCCATCCCCCTACTAGAGTGGGCCCCTGGACCCTCAGGTGCCTGAGAACCTCTGTATTCATATGCTAAAGATATAGCCTCAACAATCCAGTGAGACAGCCACTGTCTTGACAATGGCTTCCTCTTATGAGGAGCAGCCCAATGAGACCAACGGGGTGAACCTTGGTTTCATGGCGAATTAAAGCCTGTACCCCCGTAAAATAGTGCGTAACACCTACGGTTGGGCAGCGCATGAGCGAACTGATGGAGAATGCCCTTGTGGAACTCAGAACCAAACTGTTTTCCCGTCTCCTTCTATTTGCAAGCGGAGAGAGGAGGATAGAGGAACATTCGCTTACAGGCTGTACGCTTCTTCTTTCGATCCTTAGGGTGGGGCGGATGGTTTCTAGCCGCCATGGCTGCAATGGTCCCGAGCCCTCTGATCTTGGACGCTGGCCAGCGAGACTGCCCGCTAAGCCAGTCTCGCATTCCTCGCACACATCGGTCCCCCTCTCACAGCCATGGCTGCTGTTGTGCTGGCTGAGAGGGTGGTTTCTGTGTCAGCTTGCGAGGTAAACATAGGTTAAAAGCTTCATCTTATTTCATGAATGCTGGTTTCTCTCATTTTCTCGAGAGCTGGACCAAACAGACATTTAGCTCGGTCATAAACAGCATCCATTACCTCCGCTTTCTGCATGTCGCCCAAGCCTGACAGGTTTAGCCATAATGCTCTCTCACCAGACACAGCTAAGCGCATCATGCAGCCGCAGCCCTGAACCATGCCTCGTGAAGAAAGCAGAATAAGGTCATTTACCACACAAATCTCGTCATAGAGTCACCTCATTGCATCCAAAATTTCTGCCTGGCATGCGGACAGTAAAGTCACAGCGTTCAGCAAGCACACTGACTGCGCCGCATATTTGTACATCCTCTGATGAATGGACGCAGTCAGTCTTTCCATTTATTTTGGCAGCAAAATTTGAGATGAGGCGGAAATGGAGCACGGATTTGGATGGAGGTGGTAGGCCACTAAAGACTCTACCACTGGGGGGGATCTGGCCAACCCCACCTCTCCCATCCCCTGAATCTCTAGTTTAGAGCACCCTTTTGCCAGAAGCTTTCTTCTGAAGGAACTAGAAGAATGGCGAGATATCTGCATGCAGGCAGGAGTTGTCTTGCTGTGGGTTGAGCAGGCAGCAGCCTTTTACCACCATAGAGATCCCTTTTAGCTCCTTTCGCATCCTGGGCTGCGGGCCAAGTCAGGCCTAGCTTGCCACGGCTCGCTTGCATATCTCGTGCAGGTTACCATTCGCCTGCATGGCCAAGTTGCCCACGCTGTGGGGTCTCGACTGAGATGGTCTTTCCATGATCTTGGACACATTCCCCTTGGCCGAGGGGAATATCTATCGATATTCGCAGGGTAGTTAGCTTGATGCCACTAATTCCCTACCGTGTAATTTAACACCCGATATTTCAGAAAAGGAATAGCGCACCTTGACGCGAAGACTCTACCGAGTTTTGCAATGTCGCTCAGCATGATCCTGTATGACTGGTCTCCTGTTCGGTGTCGGAATCCAATGATGGCCCGCACAATTAACAGTTTAGCAAAAAACTGGATGTGCTGAGAGCTTGATGTAGTCCCTCACGAGAAGAAAGCACAAATTATATTGTAAGAGGTCAAGACAGACATGGTGTCATAGGAGCTTCCATAGTTGGTCACGCCCAAAGCCATTACCATAGTGAAAGTAAGAAAAAGAACCAAAAATAGACAAAGGAATAGGAGGAGCATAGGGTGACATATACGAGCAGAGAAAGGTGCACACAGGTGAACAATATTCTATGCAGAAGGTGCAACCTGAAAGAGATTGGAGACTTTCAGTGATGGCCAGGGACAGTGTAGTTAGACAGCATCAGATGATGGTCTGTAGGATGGCATGGGAAGTGAAGAAAAAGAGGAGGAGAATGAGGACTGAAAAAAGAATAAGAAACTGAAGGAGGAAGACTGTAGTGTGAGATTCAGCAAAAAAGGTCAGACAGGGGCACAGTTGTGGTAAAGAGGTCCTCGATAATTGGGCAACTACTGTAGAAGTGATAAGGGAGACAGCTAAGAAGGTACTTAGTGTGACATCTGAAAAGAGAAAGGAAGACAAAGATGTGGTAGTGGAATGAGGAAGTGCAGGAAAGCATAAGGAGGAGGAGTTTGGCGAAACAGAATTGGGATCGGCAGAGAGATGAGGAAAAGTAGGCAGGAGTACAAGGAGATGTGGCACCAGGTGAAGAGGGAGCCAAAACTAAGGAAAAGGCATAGGAACTGTATGAGAAGTTGGACACGATTTGTACCGATTGGCAAGGCAGAGGGCTGAGCTGGGAAAGGATGTGCTACAAGTTAAAGCAATAATGTACGTAGATGGAAATGTGTTGACTAATGAGTAAAGTGTGTTGAGAAGGTGGAGGGAGTATTTTGAGCAGCTTCTGGCAGTGAGGTGGTGGAATGAGCTTCCCCTAGATGTCCGTAAAGCAGAGTCCCTGATTATCTTCAAGCGACGACTGAAGACCTACCTCTTCCTGAAATACCTAAATTAGCACTTTCCAAGTTTGTAGAATTTGAGTTATATTTATATTAAGTTTGTATTCTTGCGCAAAAGTCTAGATTTATTCATTACTAGAGATTTAAAGCACTTTTGTACATCGCTTTGGATAAGGGCGTCTGCTAAATGCCACAAATGTAAATGATGAATGAGGAAAATTAAAGAGAGAAGATTGGATGATGTGAAGATGGTAAAGCAAGAAGTGGATAGGAATTAAGAAGGAGGACGTGAGAGCAGCAGTCAAGAGGATGAAGAGTCGAAAGGTTGCACCAGATGACATACCATTAGAAGCCTAGGAACGTTAAGGAGAGATGGCAGTGGAGTTTTTAACTAAATTGTTTTACCAGTTTCTGAAAGGTGAGGGGATGCCTGAGGAATGGAGAAGCAGTGTGGTTGTGCCAATTTTTACGAATAAGGGGGATGTGCAGAGCTCCAGTAACTACAGGGGTATAAAGTTGATCAGTCACACCATGAAAATATGGGAAACAGTAGTGGAAGCCAGGCTGAGGGAAGATGCAATATTTGCTTTGAGAATGTTGATGGAGAAGTATAGAGATGGTCAGAAGGAGTTGCATTGTGTGTTTGTGGATCTTGGGAAAGCATACAACAGGGTGCTGAAAAAGGATTTATGGTATTGTATGAGGAAGTCAAGCGTGTTGGAGATGTATGTGAGGGTGGTGAAGGGCATGTGTGAGGACAGTGTGACAGCAGTGAAGTGTGCAGTAGGAAACGACTGATTGGTTTGAGGTGGAGGTGGGACAGCATCAAGGATCCTGTCTGAGCCCTTTCCTGTTTGCAATGGTGATACCGGAGTCTCCATGGAATATGATGTTTGTGGATGATATTGTGATTTGTGGTGAGAGTAAGGAGCAGGTTGAGAAGGGCCTGGAGAGGTGGAGGTTTGCGCTGGAGAGAAGGGGAATAAAACTCAAGTCAAGTCAAGTTTATTTTTATAGAGCTTTTCACAACAGACTTTGTCTCAAAGCAGCTTTACAGAAATCAACAGTCAAGGTGAACGGTGTGCATTTCTCCCTGATGAGCAAGCCGTGGTGACTGTGGCAAGGAAAAACTCCCTTAGATGTTATGAGGAAGAAACCTTCAGAGGAACCAGACTCAAAAGGGGAACCCATCCTCAATTGGGTGACATTAAAAGAGTCAGTAGGATTATAGTCGAAATAGAGTACATGCATGTAAATTAAAGGGAGGGCAGTGGAGTGGCATGGTTACAGGTGAAGGTGGATGAGTTTAGGTACCTGGGGTCAATGGTGCAAAGTAATGAAGAGTGTGTTAGAAAAGTGAAGAAAAGGGTGCAGGCAGGAAGACCATGGAGGAGGATGTAGTGAGGGAAGTTGGCATGAAAGAGGATGTAGAGGACATAGTGGTATGGAGACGAATGATCCCCTGTAGCTACCCCTAATGGGGTCACAAACAGCCGAAAGAAGAAGATCTGTTCGGTTTAATAATACTACAAGAAATGATAGGATACCATTCTGCCCTAACAGGCCAGCCTTGACCTTAAAATTGCTCCAATTATCTATGAAGCCCACATTGGTTTTTAGAGCATCATTTGGACATTCAGCAGTTCAGCGACCATAACCTGCTGTAAACTACGTCAATGCTATGTCGCATTGGGATCTTTTATAGAACCTATGCTTTCCTAAAAACCTAAGATAATTTCCTATTTCCAGCACCCTGGCTCCTTTTATACACCTGACCTTTGCTGCTGGTGCCCTTAAAGGTCTAGATAATTTCATGTGACTCAGAATAAAGTCTCCTATAATCAGAGCTTTTTTAGGTTTCTCACTTAGTGCTTCACTGACTAAACATGTCACACTTCACACGCTGAATGAGCTGAATGCTCGCCATATCAGAGAAATTACGTACCTTTCCAGTCAGCAAACAAATTTGGCCCAGACTTGGCATTCATCTGCCACAGCTGGCATTCATCCGGCACTGGCATACAGCATGTGGGCCAATCATGGCCCAGGTTTGGCAGAGGTGGTACTGATTTTAAGGCGGCTCACAAGACATGGGCCAGATGTCATTTGTAGTATTCGGCCCAGATGTCAAGTATACATATGTGGGCTGATCTTAACCCATATTTAAAATCCATTTTAAATACCTTTGAGTAAAATCCCAATGTTTTAATTCACAAAGATATTTCCATCTTTCTGTGTCTTATGCCTTCAAGTTAATCCCGGCAACAATAAATATTTATATTTCTGAATTATGAAAATCAACTGTAATTGTTTGATTTCAGTTGATAAGATTTTTGCGATTAATTTAAACTTATAAACCACCAATTAATACAGTCTAAACATTTTCATTATATTTAATCCTTAGCTAAATCTAAAACTACTAGGCATGCGCACATCAGTATACCTTAATTCTTGTCACACTGTATAATAATAGTAAAGGTGAAATAGTGGAACACATATTTTGGTCATGTCATTACACTCAGGAATTTTGGTATGATATTGGTGTTTTTGTTAAATTGAAGATTTTGCCAGAATTTTCATTACAAATAAGAAATGTTATATTTTTGAATTTTGACTCAGACCCCACAAATGAAAATCTGTTTTTATTACAAATGTAATTATTTTCTTAAGCAAAGTTTACCTGTATTTGTGGTCTTTTTAAGAGATATAGAACATTATATTAATTTGATTTCGATATCTACTGATAAAGCTATGAAGACTAAACGTTTTTGTGTAAGGAATGTTATGTAAAACAATGGCCCTTTTTTTTTTATATAAAAGATATATATTTAAAAAAATACACCTGTACGTGTCTGAATAAACGGACGACGGCAAAAAAAAAAAAAATAATGAAACCAGCATGCACTTAAACGAGTGCTTCTTTTTTTCATTACAGTCTATTAAAACCTTTTTAATAATCTGTTTTTTTTTTTTTAGGAGGAAGAACAAAAGGCTTGAGTAAAGACACAGTATGAAAAGTTTTGGAAGTACAATGATAGGAGCAGTTCCAGAAGGAGCAGAAACATGGACATTTAAGCGTCATAGTTCAAATAAATCTTGTTCCTGACCAGAAACATGGACATCCAACTGTTATACATAGTGTGGATATTCAAGTGTTAAAGGTACAGTAACTCTTGTTCCTGACCAGAAACAGGGATGATCAAGTGTTTACATTTAACTTCATGAACAAAAACATAGCGAAGAACTTCTACTTGTTTTATTTTTGCTTTTATTTTAATTGCAGAACTGATGGTGGTATTTTATTGAGTTGTTTGTACAAGTGTATGTCAGGTTTCAATGTTTTGATGTTAAATATAATAAAATATTTGTTCAGAATACTGTCGTTGTTGTGATTATTCATTTGGGAGGGGTGTGTATCAAGTGGCCTGGTACCACAATAGGGCCAGCTATGGTCATACAGGTGGGTGAGCTATGGCTCTGTCATGGCCCTTTTATGCCCATATTTTGGCTGCCAGGTTTAGTTAACCTATCGATTATGCTCAGGTGTGACTAAGTTTTGGGCTTTCTGCTGTTGATATGGTTTACTTATGGTTGTATTTTGGTTCAAATGTCATATTTTGACCTAGCCCAATTCAGGACCAGTTATGAGTATTTAACTTGGCAAAAGCTGGTTTTGTGAGCCGGAGCTGGGCCAGAGAAAAATTGCTATGTGGGTTGTGATTACTGTAGTATGTGTTTGTAGTTCTGATGGGAATGGCCTCCACTCACTGCTTGAAAACAGGGAATAAAAAAAAGAGTAGAAACAGAGCTGGTTGGGGATCCATCGAGGTAGGTTTTTCCGGTCTGATCTTGTGTCACAAATAGACCAGACGTCAGGAACCGGGAGTGAAATGGTGTCGTTTATTGGTCTTAAATATACAAACACAAGAGAGTATGAAACTAGAATGTGAGAAATGGCAGACTTAATTGAGTGCTTCACCCGAAGCGTAGCTAAGAGCATGGAAACTCGGATAGTAAGAGAGGTAGGTAGTCCGGATGGTCCATGTTCGTAAACTGTAGATCGGACGGAGATTGAAGGGGAAGAGTGACTTGATAAGGGGGACAGGTAAAGGAAGAACAGGTGTAGGTGATTAGTAGAGGAGGGAGAGGCTGAGCGGGAGTGTTGGAGGGAGGCATGACTGGTGGCTCTCTGACAAAATACCGGTAAATGGGGTGCAAGCATGTGGTAAAGACAGGAAGTAAAATGTAGTTTGTCTGAAAATACAAGATCAATCCTACGGATAACTTCACAAGACTGGAAAATATTTTTTTTTTCTAGTGCAACTCTGGAGGTGAGGGTGTGGTTGAGCCCTGGTTGTGAGTAAAGGGTAAAGTCTGTAGTCTGTTGAGTGGTGAGAACGAGGCTCTGATCTGTGGGGTGGCATATTAACTAAGTAATATGTGCGGGGATGAGAGAGCACAGGGAGGAAGAGGCAAAAGCCCCAAAGGTACGTGTTTATAGTGTGTGTGTGTGTGTGTGTGTGTGTATTTTGCTATGTGTCTTCATGTTTCAGAATGTGTTTAATAGCTTTTCCTGGAAAGAAAAAAATTAAATTAGAAGTCTCATTCACTGCCATTTCGTTTCTTTAAACATTGTATATATTGAAGGTGGTGTTTATTTCAGCAGAGCTCACTTGGTTAAAGATTCATTTTCTAGAAACCTACAAAAATAGTATTTTAACTTTAATTGGTTTATCATGTACATACAATACAGATATTTTAAAATGAGATGGTAAATTTAATCACGAGTCTGTTAGACAGTTAAAATAGAAATAAATTAAACAATGAAAGTAAAACCACTCAAACTAGGCAATAGGTCATGATACACAAAACATGCAGGAAATCATGGTTTAATGTTTATTACCTAAGTGCCATGAAAGAGGATGTGGCTGGTATGAGATGTGACACTTAACATGAATTTTATCATGCTTTTATCTGCAAAGAATAATTCAAGTTGACTGGAAACCTCAGCAGAAGTGTGAATTTATGTAACTTTTGTGCAAGCAAAAGCTGAAATGTCAAGATACCAAAAGACAAAGTGACAAAACATAGTTAAGGGTGCTAAAATAACAATAAATTACAATGCAATAATAAGCAGACTTACACACAAATCCATTTTAAATGCAACAAGTTACTGGCTGTCAGCAGAAATCTATAAACTTCTATACAATTAAGGAATTAAGCATTTTCTGTTCTCTCTGTGTGCCCACATAAAGCCCGAGCAGAAAGGGCAAACTGGAAGGTGTTAAGTCAAAGCTGAAGGTGATATTGTCACCTGCATCTGCAGATCTTAACAGAGTTGACTTTCCAAGTAACCCAGTAATATCAATCATAATGCTTTAGATTTGTAACAGAGCCAAAAAGATAAACTTGCTCATATTCTGGTCACCTGTTTTGTCAATGAGTGACTGTTGAGTAAAACTGAAAGTAGAACAAAAAATGTAAACTGCCTTCTTTTAGCCATCCAGTGAGATACATTTCTACTGCTATGCTCTCAGAGACCTTTAGTACTGTATGTAGCAAACTGCAAAAACACTACTTCCAATCAAGCTGAGACAAGGCTAAAGCAGTGAGCAAGCTGTTGGATGAATTGAGTTGATTTAACAATCTAACATTGGTAGGTGAAGAAACAGAGCTCTTCATCAATTCATTTAAGATAAGGAAGTGCAAGACCTGAGACATAACAATTGAAACATGAATGCATCAGTGTTAACATGCAATTTCTAAATAACAGTAAACAGATGCAGGGAGGTAGAAAAGACAGATTATAAATTTAGTTAATTAGTTTAAAAGTACTAGATGAAATCAATTCTAAAGTCAACTGCACAGGACAATGGACCTAATGGACCAAAAATAAGTTTTAATCCTTATTCATTATAAATAACCTCATTGCACACAACACTGAGATAATGATGGTAGTTTTACATAGCCAGCCCTAGAGTTTGTGCAAACATAATAAAAAAGTTGTTCAGTTGTAGCTAATAGGCAAACCTTTTATGGCCCAAGCCTGAAACTTATTCCCCATTTTTCTTTCTACCTAAATAAATTGTCACATGACCATTAAACATGTGATGCCCTATTGTATTAAGTAGAGAGTCTGAATGCAACTATTGCAATACTAATTTTGAAACCTAATTTTCTAGATGACTGTTTTGATATTATTTAACTAAATAATAACTATAGTAGCAGCACCATTGTTTAAATCTGTTAATTTTGCATGCTATACACCTATTCTATCTATTTTGCATTTATCAATATACATTTATCCAATTTGTGGTACCTCCATAAAACCATGATAGAATTGTGCAAGTTACTAACCACTAGGTTTTGAAAATGGAAAAAAAAATCACCTAAACATTTATAAAAGCATTATTCTATCCATGTAAAATTAAAACTATTTTTAACATAGAAAATAAGTACCATGTGAAACATACTAGAAACCATGGTTTGATGTGTATTTTGGGTTATGGTTGGGCTAAAAGCTGACCTACATACCTACGTAAAATAATTGGGCCAAGCCTTATATTATAAGCCTAATATTCATCATCTAATGAAGGGGTGCCCAATACTTCGGTCGCAATCTACCGGTCGATTGTAGGTAGTGTGGGTGGATCACAGGACATTTTTATAGTAGGTAGATCATTTTTCCATAGGTGGGTAGATTCATTTTATAAGTAGCTTGAATGCTGAAAAAGTGTGTGCACCCCTGATCTAATGTCTTAAACTCAAATAATTAGTCTGAAAATACGGAAGGATTAGAGAAATTCAAGCCTGAGACCTTCCTCGCCAACATTTGCTCATCTACTGTTGCTGCAGTAAACTGTTTGGGGGGAAAAGCTAGAAACATATAACATTCACAAGTACAGTCTTCTTTTATGCAAACATGAAAATGTACGTTTTTTTTTTTTTTGTAAAATGCAAGACCTGTCTGGGTTCACAAAATGTTTCAATTACTTCTTAACTGTCTGAAGCAATCAACATTGAATGTAAAAAACAGTGACTCTTTTGCAAAAATGTCCAAAAGTTTACTCACAAGGCATTAATATTTAAAGAAATCATAAAAAATATAACTATTCCAAACTTGCTTTATTTATTTAATACAATTTTTCTGGGTTAAGGACGAAGATAATTTATTTTGGGAGTCAATAGGTCCCCTTAAAAACTCTATTAAAAGAAAAATTCACAGTAACAAAAAGCAAGAAGCAGAAATATACATGTCTTTTAAAATGCAAAAAAAAGGCTGTGAACAAGAATTAATAAAATCCCTGTTACCACTTCATCATGATGAAGTTACCTATTTTCTGTGCTATCTGTGTGCTCACGTAGAGCCCGAGCAGAAAAGGCATACAAGAAGGGGTTAACACAACTGTTAACAAAAGTCAATGCTGCGGTGATATTGTCAGTCGATTCTGCAGCTCTTACCAGAATTTCATTTTCAAGTAAAACAGCAATTACCATCATAATGTTGGAGATTTGTAATGGGACCCAAAAAAAAAAAAAACATGCCACAATTCGGATCACCAGCTTTGTCAAAATGTTACTGCTAAAAAAAGCTGAGTTATTAACTCCTCTGTGAAGATGGAAGTAGAAGTAAGTCAGTGTGGGAAACAAAACTATAAAAAATGTTGTCTCCCAGATTAAAGTAGCGACTCGCTCAAAATTATCAGGATAGACCAGACTACACTGAACATGTCTTTCACTGTTCAACTTTAGAGTGCGTTGCATGGGAGCATAGGAAGATATTACTCCACTAAACATCCACATCCCACTCAGAATGATTTTCTTTCCTTTTCTGCCAAGCTTTTTCCATTTCCCTGAATGTAGCACTTGCATGTATCGCTGCACACTCATCAGAATCACACACAGTGTACTGCAGTACAGGCTGAAGTATATCAAGTAGGATAGAAGCTTACACATGACCAAGCCAAAGACCCAGTTATGAAGAAAAGACCAAATCCAAAACGGCAGAGAAAGCAGTGTGAGCAGGTCTGATATGGCAAGGCTTAGCATCAATCGTGGGGTGTAACTGCCTCTCTTCAGCCATCCACTAAGATATACCAATACTGCAATATTCCCAGGAACTCCCAGTATGAAGCAAACTGCCAGTATACTACTCCCAATCAAGTATTCAGCTGAGACTGGAGCAGTGAGCGAGCTGTTGGATGTGTTGAGGTGCTGCATGGTTAGATGCTGCTGTTTCAATGTGGTGTAGGTTGGTAGGAGCTCATGCTTGAGAACAGGGCAGTGTTTTGTCTGTGGTTTCCTGTGTATACCACTTCTCTGATAAAGCAAAGAACATTTTGCCAAGTACCAATATGCAGTCATTTTCAGTTACTGATGTAGTCATTGTTGGGTTCTGTGTTTCTTGCCAATCTAATAATTTTCTTGTGTTCTTTGTGAATATAATGTCAAATACAAGCCCACAGTGATGGATGTGAGCAAAATTGAATCACTGAAGAAACAAGACAGGATTATTTTGCTCAAATTTTGAAAGAGTAGTTTATGGAGAATGACATTTTTACACAGGGATCACACACTTTCTCAACACTCAAGGACATCGCATAAGACAAAGGCATGATAAACAAAATATAGAAACAATGCATACAGCTTATGAAACATACAAACAACAATTGCAAAATACTTAATTCATGTATGACTGTGAACATTTAACTGGCCTAATAAGATATAAGAAGAGTGAAATAGGGAAGAATATGCAATCTAAAACAGATGAGACTTCTAGACTGAGGTCTAGATTTAAAAAAAAGTCAGAATCAATGTTTCTAATGTTTGGAGGTAAAGAGTTACAGAGCCAGGAAGCAGAGCAACAGAATGCGCTATGCCCCATTGTGGCAAGACGAGCAAAAGAAAAAGAAAGAAGGAGAGACGAGGCAGATCTAAGAGAATGAGAAGGAATATGAATATGGAGAAAATCAGACAAATAAAAAGAGGCAAGGTTGTGAATAGTCATACAAGTGAGAAGAATTTTAAAGTCAATACGAAGCCTTTAGCAAAACTGGAGTAATGTGGTGAAATTAAGTTTTAGTAATGCTAAACCTAAAGTTATTTAACAGAACAAGAGCAATGACTAAAGTGTCCTTGCCACATAAAGTGCATCTTTAAAAAAAGATGCCACCATGGGCATCTGCCCATATCATCTAAATTCTCCACTGCAAAGAAGCAATCAAAACAAGTTTAAAACAGAGCATGCTCTCTACCCTGATTAGTGGCTTGCTGTGGGCTTGACCAGTTACGTTTTTATCTGCTTAATATAAAAAGAAACGACTGATTTTACTAAATGTAGTCTACAGGGCCTATTTTCTTTGAGTTTAAATGCAGCAGAATTTGTCAGGGTCTGGCTTTCAGCTGGGTCACTGCACCACTGCTTTCTGACTTGTCAAACTCCATCTTTCTTGTGATTTAAGTACAGAAGTCAAGTCAAGTCAAGAAGCTTTTATTGTCATTTCCACAATATATATAGCTGATGCAAGACACAGTAAAATGAGACAATATTCCTCCAGAACCCTAGTGCTACATTACAGTTTTTCTCAGTCGCTTTGGAGCATTTCTCAGATCAGAAAGGAAATTCTCAAAACTACTTGTTCAAACTTCACATCTTTTAGTCATTTGTGATCATCATAAGAACATTTTTTGTTGCTTTGATCAAATTGTGAATGCTTTTGTACATCATCGATTGTGTACAAGTGTCTGCTTTTTCCTACATTATTAGTTGTTTGTCATGTTGATCAAAATGTATTATACTAGTTTCACCTAAAATTCTTAACCCCCAAAACATTTAGGCACCAGTTCATTGGATAAGTCATTAAATGCAAAATTGTTAAAACCAGTTGTCAAAATTTGTCAAGCTCTTCTTCTACACAGTTCTATTAAACTTTTTTGGTGAATGGGTCCTGATAAATTGTGCAAATGAAGTGGTGTGTTCACTTTCAGATCAACCTAAAAAAAGGTAGGATACTGGTCCATGTTACCCTCTGTCTAATTCGCCTGGTCATTCAAATAAGTCACAAGGTGCTGACTAACTTAAAGGGGGCACTATATATTGTATACTACGTTTAAGCAGTCAAGTTTAAAAAAGGACTATAAACAAGAGTGCATTTGTAAATATAAACACAATGTAGTGCAAAAACAGCAGTCGAGAGGTGCAAAAACAGCATGTAAACTGTATAATATGTTTGAATATTAATATAATATGGGTGGTGGAATGGATTGCGAGTAATGAGTGTGTGTTGAGTTCAAGTTATATAGTTCAGTAACACACAGTTCAGTGAGTGTGTGTTATGTACAGCTCAGTTCTGCGTGTTGAGGAGCCTAATGGCTTAAGGGAAAAGAATTGTTGCACAGTCTAGATGTGAGTGCCAGTTGTTGCCAGTTGTTACTATTACCGCCTCTAGAAAAGATACTTCATGAGTTCTGTATCTGCTGTCGTATCATAATGTTATACTGGGTAAGTGAATTGTTGTAATAAAAAAGCATTCTATGCTTTTTAATTCCCTTTCAGGAATGCGAGCTGCGTCGGAACGCTTTGGGAACGCGCCTGACCGATGTGGTGACGTCACGACCAGAAGTATAAAAGGCATATGAGAGAAGCCAGCGGCAGCTTCTGTGTTTTTAGAAACCACAGAAACTGCTCTGTGTGTTTGTGTGACATTGTTTGTCATATTGTTTGTCTGTCACAAAAAAAAAAAACTGAAAATAATGAAAGCAAGCGGAAAAATTAAGCACAGTTTTCAGCCGTGTGTTCCTCCTTGCCCCCGCTATATTACAAGCGGGGATTCGCACAGCTTGTGTGTTGCTTGCTTGGGTGCGGAGCATGCGAGATCAGTTCTCAAAGAGGGAGTCGAATGTGTTCACTGTGCTCGCATGTCTTTGCGCTCGCTCCGGGCTCACTCAGCTCTTTTTAATGAAATGGATGTTCTAACTCGTGCCAGATCCTGGGGTTCGCAGATGGACCTTGCAGAGGGTTTCGAGACGGGTTTTTCCCTATCTCCAGGTTCACCTGCTCAGTCTAGCACTCACTCGCAGGATTCGGAAGCACGCCTTTCGACGGATTCTTCCCCCTGCCGCGAGCGCATGCGGCTGTGCCTTTCTTTCTCTGAGGTGGGGGGATGGGGCTGCGCCCTGGGACACGGAAGCCGAGGAGCTTTCGGAGTTTGTAATGCGTGCCGTTGCCAAGTTTAATGAGCAGGAAGTGCTTTCATCTGGTAAATTAGATGACCGCTTTTTGACACCCGTGTCACAACCTCCACGTAGGGGCCTTAAATTTTTCAGATCTAAAAACCGAGGTGTCTAGGTCGTGGGTTAAACCGTACTTGGCCTGCCTCTTCACCCACGCTTCTACTGTGTATTCCAGCATTTTTGGGGCTGAAAGAATATGATTATGAGGCTATGCCTCAGGTTGAAGAGACATTTGCCACCTATCTCTCTCCCAGAGTCGTTACCGTTTGTCATTACCGACAAAGCCCCTAGGCAGCACATCGACGCTCGTGGGTAAAGCCTATGCTTCAGCAGGTCAAGCTGCTGCTTCCCTGCACACCATGGTGGTGTTGCAGGCATATCAGGCTGACCTGCTGCGTGAATTGGATGTGGGGGTTGCTGTGAACGGCCATTTTGATGAGCTGCACCGTACAGCGGATCTGGCTCTCAGAGCCACTAAGAAGACCACTAGGGACATTGGCGGGTCTATGGCTGCCCTGGTGTCTACAGAAAGGCCCCTGTGGCTCTCACTGTCAGACATGTCTGATAGGGACAGGGCTTTATTGCTTTATTGCATTCCAGCGTTACCTCCCATGCCGCTCACAGGGGCTACTTAGTGGGCTCAGCCCCAGCAGCAGCCCTCCGTCTCCCATCGGGAGGTTCAGAAATGCAGTGTCACGACTCGTTTTCCCCCTGTGAGGAATCCTGCGCGGCGCTCAGCATTGAAGCCTCGTGAGGTAACAGATCTGAGGACTGTCATCTCCTAAAGGAGGGCTTCGGCGAATAGATCCTGACACAGAACTTTCTGGGGATCTGGCTTTTTCCAGTGCCTGCCCTGTCCTGGCCTCCTCAGGGACCTGGTCCATTAACCCTGCCACCATTGGCTCCAGCGAGCTCTCTACTTGGTTTTCACCCGGCATCACTGTGGTCCAGGAGGTCTCACCTCCCCTAGAGCTGGCTCAGGGTGCTACCTGGGCTCTGGGCGTTCCGGAGGTCAGTCTCGAGAGACTGATACCCCTGAGGCATTTTCTGGGTCCTGCGTACTGTCTAGCGAGGTTACTCGATTTAGTTCGGGTCTCCTCCGCCCTGTTTTCACGGGGTTCTTCCCACTCTGGTAGGACGACAGCAGGCTCTGGTCATGGAACAGGAACTAGACACTCTCCTGAGGAAGGGGGCCATCGAGGTGGTCCCTCCATCAGAACAAAAGTCTGGGTTCCACAGCCGGTACTTCATAGTTCCCAAGAAGGACGGTGGGTTGCGTCCTATTTTAGATCTACGTCAGCTGAACCACTCTCTTATGCGACTCAGGTTCAAGATGCTGACCCTCAAGCAGGTCGTGCTTCAAATTAGATCCGAGGACTGGTTTGTCACTGTAGATCTAAGGGACGCATACTTTCATGTGTCCGTCCTACCTTCTCACAGGAGGTTCCAAAACCGAGCACCGCATTGCATACTACCCCTGCCAGGGATCCTGCATGGTGCTCTGGGTCAAAGCCTCAGGAAGTGGCAAATATGAGGAACATAATTTTCAATAGGTGGGCTTTGATCAAAAAGTCCTGCCATAGGACGTTCTGGGAATTTGACCGTGGAGCAGTGTGTTGCATCACAGTACTCGGTGCACACCCTGTCCTGGCTTACTTAGGAACCATTAACCCTGCCACGGAATGTGCTTCAGGGCACACCCAGCTCCAGCGAGCATACTTCTTGGTTTTCATCCGGTCCTGTAGTGGTTCAGGAGAACTCGTTAGTGGTTCAGGAGAGCTCTTAGGGCCGCATCAGGGCATTGCCCCGGCTTTGGCGGGGTCTGTTCCACTCTGGTGGGAACTGAGCACTCTCTGGTCATGGAACAGGAAGTCTGCACTCTCCTGAGAAAGGAGGCCATAGAGGTTGTCCCTCCATCAGAACGAGAGTCCGGGTTCTACAGCTGGTACTTTATAGTTTCCAATAAAGGACTGTGAGTTGCGTCCTATACTAGATCTACATCAGCTGAACCACTCACTAAGAGACTTAGGTCAGACTCATGTTTAGGATACTGACCCTCAAGCAGGTCGTGTTTCACATCAGATCTGAGGACTGGCAAAGTAGATCTAAAGGATGCATATCTTTATGTATCCAATCATCCTTCCACAGGAAGTTCCTGAGGTTTGCTTTCAGGGCCGAAGCTTACTCGTATCCGGTTCTTCGGTTTGGCCTTGCCCTCTCAACCCGGACCTTCACGAATGATTTGATGCAGTTCTGTTTCCCTGAGACAGGGCATCCGAATGGAGTTTTGGCTGAATGCCAGGAACAGTGTGCTTTATGACCTTCAGGAGGTTCAAAGAATGACAACCACTCACGGTCAAGCAGTTCCAGAAACTGCTAGGGTTTAAGGCAGCTGTGTCCAGTCTTATTCCACTTGGCCTCCTGTACATAAGACACCTTCAGTGGTGCCCCAGGACCCATGGGTTCTCAATGAAGGGCAACCCCCTCCATATGATTAAAGTCATGTGGCGATGCCTACATGCCTTGTTTGGTCACTCTGCACAAGGTCTATGGAAAGGGCCCCATCTAATGCGGCACATCAATTGCCTAGAGATGCTGGCTGTGTTTCTAGAATTAAAGCATTTTCTCCTGGACAGAGTAGAGACCACTCCAGAGCTCCCTTCACAAGGAGGTCATATGATGTAAAATGCCACCTGTTCCATACCTTGTGTGAGCACCACAGTTTGGATCCAGTCCACTGCCGGTTGGTTTGGTGCTCCAAGGACAGTTCGCCAAAGGGTTGACTTCATCCACCCTAAAAGTATACTATTCTACTATAGACTACGATCACTATTAAGACTGCATTCTTATTGGCCATTTGCTCTCTGAAGAGAGTCAGGGACTTGCAGGCCTTCTCTGTGGCCCCCTCCTTTCTGGAATTAACTCCAGGTATGGCCAGTGCCTTATTGTACCCTAGAACGAGTTACATCCCCAAGGTGCCCTCTGTCTTTCCATGACCTGTTAGGTTACAGGCAGTCTACCCTTTTCCATTTCAGGGCACAGGCCAGGAGAAGCTAAACTGGCTGTGCTTTGTGCAAGCACTGGACATCTATGTACACACAAATCTGCTATGGCAGCAGACTTTGATCAGATGGATCATCGATGCTATTGCATCTTTTTATGAGTCCTCTGGTCTACCGGCTCCGTTTAGAGTCAGAATTCACTCAACCCGGAATGTGGCAGACTCTAAGGCTTGGTCCTCTGAAGTGTTCCTCCAAGACATCTGCAACACTGCTGGCTGGTCCACCCCACTGACCTTTGTCCGGTTTTACAGTATAACCTTGACCTCAGTGCCACTCCGTCCTTCCACCTAGCTGTCCCTGTACACGCGTTCAGGTGGCATTGGGGGTTGCTCATACTAGTTTCTTTCCATCCATGGTCCTGCCCAATTGTTCTGGTAGGCAGGCTGGTTTGACCTTTGTGGTGGTCCTTGGGGTACCACTATCTGTCTGTGTCTTTCTGCTTTGTCCACTCTGACCCCCAAACTCTCTGTGTTGGGGACAGTCTCTCCTGATGTGGCTTGGGTCTCCACACTGCCAGCCTCCGGGTCTGTGGCCTCTTGGATGCATTGCTGTTTATCCATCATACCCAGGCCACTCTCCTATTCCTGTTCCTTGGTTGAAATGTCTAACATTTTTGTTGTGCTGGGGCCATTGCGGCCCACCGGCAAACACATATACTGAAGGGGCTGCCTGTTGGGCCATTGGCAGGGTTGCTTGTTGGGCCACTGATCCACTTGGCTGCATCAGCGGTTACATACAGTGTGCCCCTGCTTGTACTAGGGCCTGTGCTTTTTGGACTTGTACTTGGAACTTGTTCCTGTGGTCTTGACATGGCTGTTGGAACTATCGCTACAGCTTGCTTTACAGTGGTGTCTTTCTTTTTTTCTTTCTCTTCTTGTTTGCGTCATGCAATCTCACTAGTTGAGCCTTGTATAACTCTTTCACTAAGGCCTTACTTGCCTCTTTGCTCTCTCTTTTTCTTTAGGTATTGGTTTACAAAATGGATCATGCAAGCTTGTTAAGTTTTCCATAGCATTGTGCTTATGCCTATTACTCCTTCCAAGGATCCTTGTACTCCGATAGGAAGTGTCTTTTTCAACATCATTCAAAACCATCCTTTGCTGGTGTCAGACTCATCCCAAGGAGCAACTATCTCCTCTCTCCAAGCATCTTGGAAGGTTTGGATAGACTCGAAGGAGTGGCTCTGGGCAAAGCTCCCTGTGCACTTTTGCCAGTGCAGCTCTTTTCTCATTTTCTTCAAGCTTGTAGCATCCGTTTAGAACTCCATGCACTTTTATGTCTCATGTAGTCCATCCATTGCTTTTTAGTTCCATCTTTGGATAAATTCCTGCTGGCTTTGGGAGACATACTTCATTGCAGGGTGGTGGCCAGTTGTGCCCATCATACACCCCCTGAGGGTGGCGCTGTTCTCTTCTCTTCCTGTCTTTTTACACTTTGTTTTTCCTTCCTCTAACTACTTACCCTTTTTTATCTGCTCTTCTGTCTCTCTCATTTTCCCCTCTGTTTCAAACCACCCCACTATGGTCTTATTCCATTCTTGTTAACTTCTTTGCAGTTTTGTTTTCCTCCCATTCATTTAATTTCATTAGGCCACAGTGCAAAACCACGCCTTTTCTTCATGTATTTTCTGATATCTTTTTCAAAAGGCTTATACTTCGCTACTACGTCATCTACAAGACACAGGGATTTTCTCTTTAATCCACTCACCCAAGCAAACCTATATCACATATACTGTCTTCACACCTGGATATTCTCTTGTTATATGCAATATAGTGGTATTGTGAGACTTCCTTTCACACAAGTTCACATGCACTCAACAAATACACAATCTCCCTCATCCAGAGTTTTTCTATTTTCTCTGGAGGTACTCCTAAGTAACATTAGTTGCTACTACTCTTCCATTCACCCACAGGAATTTTTAATAAATTCTTTCCCAACTTTTGTACCTGGGGCACTTTTCTCAGGGACTAGTTTTACCCTATCCCTGGCTGAAGCATTCCCAGGACAGCAAATAGCTAAGCAGAATTTTGACAAACTTACTTATAAAGAGCGTATTCATTTTTTTATCACCACATTATATGTCTATAGCTGCTTTTAAACAATGTTCATTGTTAAAAGCGCTATACAGATAAAAATTAATTGAAATTGAATTGATTGTCTCACCTTTTCCAGCTGGTATCGGTCTCCCTGCCGCCTGTGAGATGTCGCGGCCCAAGGCGGAGTGGTGGCTCTACCAGCCTCGCTGGAATCTTGCAGACAACGGCAATTATTTTGGAAAATTCTTGTCTCTTAGACCGAGCAGCTTCTATCTTTAGTTGTGACTTTAAAAATAAGTGCTGTAAAATAGACTCTTTAAAAGAAGTCAAGACACTTGGATGAGTAGAGCAAGGTATAGTTTATTGCGGCAAACCACAATCAACCCGAGAGAATCCGCATGTCATGACAGAGATGGTCTGACCACACCTGGCATTTCCTCCTGTTTTAATACATTTTGATTCTGGCTTACCCTTAATATCGGAAACTCCCCAAAACTGGGCCCTCCCCAGTTACCATCAGTCATTACCATTATTGGGAATCTTTGGACTTTGGACCTTCCCCCAAAAATTCTAATTATCATTAACATTCAATTATTTCAACATTCAAAAGGTTTATTATGATTACTATTGTCTTCAAGATTTTTCTAGAGGGTTGGCCCTCCTCGTGATCCAAGACTTTTATTGCGTGGTGCATATCCCCCAAGTTGCTAATGCTACTACCCAGACAGATCTTTGTCTAGCCTCTCCTACCATTCCCTTAGATCGTGCTACTATTCATGATGATAGTGATAGCTTAGCTTCCTGTGTCAGCGAGGGTGGCCATAACTATGGTCCTACTTCTTCTGTTGGTGAAGTTGACAGTGGCAGAGATTGTTCTGGTGGCGGGCAGGAGCATGCAGTCAAGGCCCACTCCAGCTGCAAGGAGGGGTAGATTCAACTTAAGATGTGATATTCCCTTTTTTGGCCTGTGCTTGGGGCGAGCTTCACTGAAGATATGTTATCCCATTTTATGCCATTAAAAATAAACTTCCTCAGTCATGATTCATGCTAAGTGTTTGTGTGTTATTTCCATCTGTGTTGTATGGGGCCCTTTTTACTTGTGTAGTGAGTGTTATGGGCACTGCAGATTTCTCCTTTATGACTTTCCTATGCATTATGTTTACTTTAAGCATGAATAACATATTTTTTTATCCTACAATGTACATATACAGATACTGTACAATAACTGATCATTTTTAAAGAAACATCTAATTCGTGCAATTGTCCAATCAGTCATTATGAAGAAGCAATGTGCATAAAATCATGCATAAACAGGCCAATATCTTTAGCTGATGTTCACATCAAACCTCATAATTAAGGGTTAAACATGACCTCAGTGATATCAGTGTTTTTTTGGTGCCAGATAGACCGGTTTAATTGTTTCAGCAACTACAGGTAGTCCACAACTTACGATGGATATGCATTACAATAACACCATCACAACTTGAACATATCTTGAACATGTATCTCTCCAGTCTTTTAACACGCTACAATCCATCATGCTCCCTGAGATCTCAAAACTCTCGACTTCTAGTAGTTCCTAGAATAGCAAAGTCCACTAAAGTCGGTAGATCATTCTCACATTTAGCTCCTAAATTTTGGAATAGTCTTCCTGACAGTGTTCGGGGCTCAGACACAGTCTCCCAGTTTAAGTGGATATTAAAAACGTATCTTTTCAGCAAAGTCTACACATAACATACATCTCATATCATAACCTTGTGCTCCAGAACATCTGATCAAATGCACATTATCAACTTGTGCTGTTAATATCATTAACAGCAGCTACGCTAATTTCTTTCCACTGCTTCTTTTTCTCTCCCCATCCCGAGGCATCCTGAGGTTGCTCCAGCTCCAGTCACGTCCCACCTCATGAAGATTAAGGACCTTTAAAGAAGTAGAGGCCGAACACGCAAACATCCCGAGCCATCTAGGGACGTACTAGTGCCAATGGGATCCCACTACATGTGTGGAGTTTTGACATTGGACCTCCTGGAGTGTTTAAAGGTTTTGGCATGGAGAAGCTGGTGTTGGATCTGTGATAATCACAAATGTTGAGCTATTTTATGAGTTGCTCAGTAGCTCCTAGTTTTATAACTATAAAGACTGTAAAAGACTGTAGAAAGAACATTACTTATAATCACACATTCCAGTGCTCATGTTAGTTCTCACTCTCCAGTGTTCTGTATTGTTTAAAGATTTATGATCCAACTCTTACTGTCACCCAAATGAGGATGGGTTCCCCTTTTGAGTCTGGTTCCTCTCAAGGTTTCTTTCTCATAACATACTTCACAGTCACTGTCGCACAAACTGCTGCAGCGCAAAACAATGCTACTGGGGACGGTGAATAAAGTCTGGTCGTGAACTTCCTCAACTTGCACATGACACTGCACAGCGAGAGGTATTCTCCACTTCAGTGCTTAGAAGTGGCAGTGTCTTCTTGACAATTTATGCACCTAAAAAAACAAGACTGTGTGTGTTCTATGCAAAAAGACATGATGATCGGTGATGGCAGAAAGAGGAAACCCAACACGATAACAGACCATAACCACATGAAGGTATGTGAATGTGTGTATAATTTTACACCAGTGCTACAATGTATTCTGATGTGTTGAAAGATTTGTTGAAAGATTTATGATCAAACTCTTGATATCACGCAAATGAGGATGGGTTCCCCTTTTGAGTCTGGTTCCTCTCAAGGTTTTTTCCTCATTACATCTAAGGGAGCTTTCTCATCAGGGATAAATACACACCATTCACCATTCATTGACTGTTGATTTCTGTAAAGTTGCTTCGAGACAATGTCTGTTGTGAAAAGCGCTATAGAAATAAACTTGACTTGACTTGACTTATCATAAGTTGGGACATGGCCTAGCCTACCCAGGAGTCTTAAAGAAGGATGTGGGTAATTTACTGTAATTTGTTAATAATTTAACAAATTTAGCAAAACATTGTAATTTATAGTACCATATTTATAAACTTTAAAGTCTATATGTATGTGACAACAGGCTTATTCAAGAGCAGAAGTGAAGGCATGTAGACAAGCACAAGTTCGAGAGTGGAGAGTTATGCAGATAAAGTAAAAGACAAAAGCTAAAATTTGGCTTTGAAACACCAAAAACACAAAAAAATACACGCTCTTACAAAATGTACAACCAATCCTAAATCCAAATGATGAATCTTGAGGTAGGTGATCTACAGTAGCAAAATATCAACAGCATATTAAGTTCCTTTTATTTTATTCAAGACCATGAATATAGATTAAGTATAGATTAAGCTGGGCAAATAAAAGACTGGAAAAACGTCACCTAGTCAGCTTCAGATTTTTTTTACAGTCAACGCTCAAGCATTATAAAAAATTCTGCCCTATTTTTCAGTGTTCACTTAACCAGGATGAGCTCATTTGTTTCTCAGACAGCAGCAGTGAAAAATGCAACATGAATGCCAGACCCCATTTACCTTTCATCACATGGTACATTTTAATTCCTAATGGATAAAAAACTTAAAATATAGAGTATATAAATCATATTATGCGTACAATACAATACAATATAATTTGTAAGTGCAGTGAATTATGTCCCTCTACACCTTTTCATTTACAAAGAGGAATGTGACTAGCCTTTAACCTTGCTCAAGTGCCTCAGGTGTCCTTATATTGATGAACGACCCCTTTGATTAATTAAAAATGATCGTATCCGTTAATGAATGGATCTACATTAGACTCTAAAGTGAAATTAGTATGAAGTTTAAAGATCACAGGAACATGATGGGAAAGAAAAAAGTGTTTGCAAGAAAAAATGTTGGCATGAAGAACAAATAGAAAAAAAGATAGTGAGGTGAGGGGAATAGGAGATAAATAAACAATGATTAAAAAGCATGACTGATGAGACAGGTGTGGAAAAACAGGAGGAAGAAAGAGAGACAGGGAAAGAGAGCGTGAGAGAGTGAGAGAGAGAATAAGTAAATGATAGGTAATGTAGAGATGTTTAATCGGATTGGTGGAATGTCTCACCGAATCAGGCTTCTATCTTGATGAGGTTTTGTTCATCAATGTGCTCCTCATTTCTTTGATCTTGACTTCACTCTGATAATACACAGCATGTCCATTTAGATTATTTATCTAAACATTGTAGAGAACCGATGTTGTACACTAATATTAAACATTAAAGGAACAATAGTCTTCAAACATCTAATGCTAATACTTATAATTACCATAACTTATATATATACAGTAAAACCCCGTTGGACGAGCATAATCCATTCTTGAAAATTGCTCATAGGTTTATTTGCTCGTATGTTCAAACTAATTTTCCCCATAAGATTGAATGTAAAAGTGATTTAATCCATTCCAAAACCTTATTCGATCGCTTATTTCTGCACTTAAAAGTATTAGCAGCCTATTTTTAAAAAACAAATACGCCGTGAATTACAGCACGGTAAACATAATTTAACACTTACCCATGTGGTAGTGGTTGATTGCGAGTGTGAGACGGGCAACACGCTCGTAACCTTCTTGGGTTCAATGGTAATTCTATTTACTTTCTTTTTCCCTGCACCATCACTGATATTCTTGGAAGAAATTTTTCAAGATTTCTAGTGAACAAAAAATATAACTAAAAAAAGAGCGACCGAGCGACACAAGCTCAACTAAGCAACTGATGCTACCCTCGGCCGAAAGCGGGGAACCGGCAGCGTGGGTTTGCTCGTGCCTTCGAAATTTGCTCGCAAAACAGGGTAAAATTTTGCGAGCAAGTTCGCTCGGATCTCCGTTTGCTCATACTATTAGTTGCATATATATTAAACACTCTTCAATTCATGGTGTCCACAAGACCTCTGAAGGTGTGGTGTGGAATTTGGCCATAAGATTTAGGTAGCTGGCCCTTTATTAAGGCTATGACATATTATAGATATAAATAAATAACGACAAATTAATTAATAATATGCAATAAATAATATTAAATAAAATTAATTCCTCAAAGATCTGCTTGTCCAGGACAGCTCACATACGCTCAAATTGAGATCTGAGGAATATGGAGGGCATACAACACTTTGATACATTCTGGAACAATTTTTGCAATGTGGCAGAATGCATTATACTGTTATACCGTTGCCATTAATACTTTCATGTGTTTGTGCTTTTCTTTCCGAGATTAGATTAGATTTAACTTTATTGTCATTGCACGTTATGGTAAAAGGCAACAAAATACAGTAAGCGTCTAACCAGAACTGCATTGGTAAAAGTGTAAGATATTTACATATGTACAGGTTGTAAGGCTATGACATATTATAGATATAAATAAATAATGAAAAATGAATTAATAATATGTAATAAATAATATGGATATAAATAAACAGCAGGGTGTCTGAAAAGAGATGGTTCTTTTTCAGAGCCCTCAGGAAGCAGAGCCGCTGGTGAGTCTTCTTGACCTGGCTGGAGCTGTTTGTTTCCCAGGAGAAATCCTCTGAGATGTGAATGCCCAGTAATTTAAAGCTGGTGACACAGTCTACCACTGCTCCATTTATGTAGATGGGTGTGTGTACTGCCTTTTTCCTTGGTCCTGTTTAAAACACATCTTATTAACTGAATGTTGTCTAAAGTATAGTATTCAATATTCGATACAGTGTTCTCTAATCAATATTATTTATATGGCCTGTCAGTGGTTGTAATGTTATGGCCTGTCAGTGGTTGTAATGTTATGGCTGATCGGTGTGTGTGTGTGTGTGTGTGTGTGTGTGTGTGTGTGTGTGTGTGTGTGTGTGTTGTAAGATTTAAAATATTAAATATACAGCTCTTTCATCAGGACTGAATTATGCTAAGATCGATACTCTTTCCTGTCTACATTGCCAATGCAGTTCTGGACAATGGAAAGAAAGAAAC
The DNA here is from genome assembly GCA_024362625.1 of Silurus asotus. Lineage (NCBI taxonomy): Eukaryota > Metazoa > Chordata > Actinopteri > Siluriformes > Siluridae > Silurus > Silurus asotus. The sequence goes on from MU563244.1 coordinate 1,432,800, forward strand.
AATCTCTGTAAGTGCTTTAGGAAATATGAAGTGTCAGCATAACAACACAACAATTTGAAGAACAGCTTTCATTCAGCAAGACCTTCACGCACACTACCTCTCTTTCATGAGATCAATAATCATGAGTCATGAGCAGGGATGGGCAGTATTTATGATACATGTATTTTAAATACGTATTTCAAATATAAAATAGAATTTTGTCATTTGTAATTTATAGGTTTATTGAAAATAGTTGAATATTTTGTATAAAAATACTTTAGTGTTTTGTATTTTTGTGGTTTTAAAATATTGTTAAATACTTTGTATGAAGTCTACATCATGACATCATAAAAAAGCGGCCTCTGATTGGTGCCTACTCTGTAGTTTGCCCAGACATGGTGAGATCAGAACAGAAAATGTAATCATATGGAAGAAGTTGGTAAAGGTCAGAAATGTGCGGGCTGTCAGCTTTCAAATAGGTGTCCAATGATTTATAAATAAATATTTGATTGCTGAATATTGTACCCTATTTATTTAATTACCCTTTTTAGTAGGATCATGATTTAACATACCAATACCTGACACATTTTACCACACGTAATCAACAGTTTGCAAATTACTCATAACTGTATACTAATTAAGTTACTTGGTGTTTGGTAAGAAATGGCTGCTTTGCATCAGCAAAAATGACTCAATGACAATCAAGTCAATCATAAGAAAATTCAATTTATTTTTATTTGTATAGCACTTTTAACAATTAATATTGTCTCAATGCAGCTTTACATAGATAATGTGGTGATAAAAAAAATGAATATCTTCTTTATAAGTAAGTTTGTCCCTGATGAGAAAGCCGGTGGCGACTGTGAAGAAAAACTGCCCAAGATGTCATAAGGAAAAAACCTTAAGTAGAACCAGACACAAGAGGGAACCGGGTTTTTGGGTTGCACCGAATGTCCATTGATCCTAGATATTCAATGTTGCAGGGTACAGTGATGGTGATCATCTGTAGCAAACTGTAGTCCTGAGTCAGTGTAGCAGACTGTTGACATTAACACAGTCTAAATCCATCCTCAAAGCTCTTGTTCTTACTCCAGAATTTCATGGAACCACCCAAACCGTCCCGAGCTGCACAGATTGGCCTCCAAACAAAAAGGACACTATCCAGAGGCAGGATGAAGTGGGAAGATCCACAGAGGGGAGAGGGGCAGGAACAGTGGTCACTGGAGCCTCAGGAGCATGTTTAACTCGACCGAGAGAGAGAGAGAAAGAGAGAGAGAGAGAGAGAAAGATATGGAACCCCAGTTCTCTGATAACAGGAGGGAGGTATCTCACCACACTTTCCTCCTTGCAGTGCAGGGAGAAGAGATATGTGAGAATGAGGCAGGGACCGCCAGCAGCGGTGTATATAGGGAAGCGAGACTCCCACATCACTGTCGTGATTGATCTGTCAGCCAACACACATGGTGTGATTGATGCTTCCAGGATTGGTCACGCCCGAGGTGATTCCCTTAGTGAGATACCTCACTGATGTTTTCAGAAAACCGGGGTTGCGTAAGTAACCTAAAGTTATTTGAATTACAATTTAATTTGTTGCTTATTATCTGCATTAATAAAATGACCTATGAATGAAATTAATCAACTAACTATTTTTCTTTAATTATTAGTTGTCTAGTAAACACAATATTTGTACAATCCCCTAGTACAATCATGCAAATAACTTACTATGGTAGTGACTAAAAGACACAAGCATGGGCTTACAGCTCATAAATAAAAAATATACCCCCCCAAAATCCTAAATGTACAGAAACAAGGAAAATATATTTTCTTTATAAATAAAGAACTTGATTGAAATAATAAATGACATAGTACTGGCTACAATTGACCAAACTTACAGCATTAATATGGCCTGTTCAGATTGCTTTCATTTTTATTGACTTTTCTATAGATCATTTTCTTAAATCATGCTGCAGTAGAAATCAATTTCTTCATGATTCAGTAGAAGCACTTGTGTCTTTCTCAGACGGATTAAGACACGGGGTCAGTAGGTGGGCTGTGTAGCCTCTTGAATGGTTATTTAAATGCAGTTTGGAAGCTGAACATTGACAGGTGAAAAAAAGGTGGAAAAAAAGACATGAAAGAGATCAGAACTATTCCCAGCTATGTAATTGGTTTAATACAGGGCAAGGCAGAGATAAAGGCCAAAAACCTACCGACTTCTAGTACCAGGCTTATAACAGTCTCCAGAATAACACTCTAAGAGTCACAAGCAATGTTTTAATAATGGCAATTCTTTTCTTTTTATTTCTCATATTTATTTTTATTAACTATAATAGGCTCAAGACATTTTTAACTAATTATATTAAAGCTTTTATGAAAGTCATTTTGTATCAGTCACTTTCTGATAGCTGGGTTTGCTAGCTAATAAGTGTTGTCTGTAGAAGCTAACAAAAATTCTATTTTGGTTTCATCTGGAGATTGCAGAAATGGTGCAGGAATTGAATGTAATTTTAGTTTAATCTAGCATTGAGCTTTCAGTTTGAAGTCTTGTATGTAGGTTGTTAATATGTCATTTGCTTCAGTTATTAACTTTAGCTTTAGACCTTTTCTGAAGCTAGGTTGTTTTGTCAAAAATGTGCTTTGGGAGATTCACTGCTTTAGTGCCTGGTTTTACAGTAACAGCTACCAATACTGTAAATATTTTCCTGTTGTGTCTAACTGTAAAAGAGTATTTAAATATTATATTTAAACCAAAAGTATTATTTTTGTTTGAAAAAGTCATGTAACTGTAGAGATTTCCTGCAGATCGTTGAAATTGTTAATTCAACATAGAAGAGTCAATTGTATAGCAATAGTATCTTTTCATTTGTAGGATTAATTAACTCCAGTATCAAATCAGGATTTGTTGTTTGATTTAAAGAAGTCTTTTCCCTCTCAGGATATATATGAACAATCAGCTCTAAAATGACTCTTTTTAAATAGCCTTTAGGTATTGCGAAAGCTGAGTCATGTTTTAATTTTTCTGACACACTGCAAAACAAGTGCAAATGCCCTCGGAGTAGAAAATAAAATAAAAGGAAATAAGCTCTTTTAAACTAATAGTGTTATAAACACCCAGAAGCAAAACGCAATCTCTCAGAACAATTTACTGATATAAATGTATTAACAGAACCACCAGATCAGACACACCAATTGTGTGTGCGTGTGCGTGTGTGTGTGTGTGTGTGTGAATTGAGGGTCTTCACATGTTCCTTGAGCTGTTTTTAGAAACACCCATAAATAGTGACGCACGAGGGGCACATCTCGGGCCTATTCTTTATCAAAAAACATCAGTGCCTAAAAATAATCTGGAGGCCTGCAGCGATGTTCTGAGACTACCTGTGATGTCTATAACGCGCTAATTCTGTGTGAATAGAAATGGCAAAGGAGCACCAGAAGGTCACAATGATATTCTTGATGAACTGCATCATTCCAACGTTAATGAGACGTCTGGGTACGGTTCTATCATATCAGGCTGTAGACATTGCTATCATTTATTCTCTATAAAGAAAGGTTGAATAGCTTGCTTTTAAAAGTGATGCAGAAAAACAAAATAGCTCATGAGAACACAAGCCAAAGAATTGAACAGTTACAGCAAAAGCATAGAGTTGCTATTTTAATATAGGTCAGAGAATATATTTAAACAATATAAAAATCTATTTGGACATCTAAGTCTGCATGTGTGCTTGTGTGTGTGTGTGTGTGTGTGTGTGTGTGTGTGTGTGTGTGTGTGTGTGTGTGTGTGTGTGTGTGTGTGTGTCTACGCAACTGTGTGCTCGTCACTCGCTCTGGTTGGGTCCAAGGAAACTTTATAAGGTCAGAAAGCTGCTGGAGACCAATTACTTTTGAAATTATGATGAGAATGGCTAAATGTATCAAAATCCCCTGGCACAGGTTAGCACAAAGTCTTCTAAAGTAGTGCAGACCTAATTTACAGAATTGCTTGCACCAGTAAATCAGAATACCAGAACAAATCACACTGCACATATTTCTTAAAAAGTACATACTGCAATATAACCTTTATATAATAAGAAACATGGACGATTTTACTTAATTAAAACTGCTTCCAGAAATGAAATAAGACAAACTGCCTAAATATTGTAAGAATCACATCGGTAAAGCAATCTTAAGATTTAATTTAAAATGCTGTGTAAAGATGTAATCAAGTCATCCAATTTACATTTATTCTTACATTTTTCATAATCACTGTGATTTAGATGAAATCTAAGATCTATCCCCAGAACCATAAACTGTTCATTGGGAAAACGTCGTGTTTATTTCTATAGGTGGTAGCTCAGTGGTTAAGGCATTGGGCTTTGGATCAGAAGATCACAGGTTTAAATCCCACCACCAAGCTGCCACTGCAGGGGCCCTTGAGCAAAGCCCTAAGACCCTCCCCTGCTCAGTTGTAAGTCGCTCTGGATAAGGAAGTCTGCCAAATGCCGTAAACATTTTAAAATACTCGGGTAAAAGTTGAAGTACTGATTAAACTTTTACTTAAGTGAAAATAAAAAAGTTTTGGCTCTGACATGTACGGCTGTCAAAGACCTTGGTGTGATTATTGACCCGAGTCTTTCCTTTGAGTCTCACGTAAATAATATCACCAGGATCGCCTTCTTTCACCTTAGAAATATTGCTAAAATTAGAAATATGATGTCGTTACAGGATGCAGAAAAACTAGTTCATGCTTTTGTTACTTCTAGATTAGACTACTGTAACGCTTTACTGTCTGGGTGAGTAAGTGCACTCTGGATAAGGAAGTCTGCCAAATGCCGTAAACGTTTTAAAATACTCGGGTAAAAGTTGAAGTACTGATTAAACTTTTACTTAAGTGAAAATAAAGAAGTTTTGGCTCTGACATGTACTTAAGTAAAAAGTAGTTATTACTTCTACCTGTTTTAGCTGTTAATTGGACCTCACATCATAGATAGATAGATAGATAGATAGACTCACTTCGCTTGAGTTCAATACGGTATTTTTATCAAACGCGCATGCGCGTAAGATAAATATATCGCAGGGGGGGGCAATTAATTATTACAAGGGGCCACATGAGAAACCTGAATTATGTCAGAGGGCCACACCAACGATAATATTTTAGGGATGCACCAAAAGGAAAATTTTATTCAAATGGCAATGAAATCCATAATTTTTTGTGTTATGCCTTTTGCCTTGGCACCATCACTGGAAAACTTTCCTGCCTTTTCAAAAACGTCCTCTACAGACGGAGTGCACATGCTCGGATTGACTTTACTTTTCTGCGGCGTGTTCTTCTCATATTTAGAAGGCAATCGGTATGTTTGGATTTCAGGTGATACATTAAACCGGACTTGGAGAAACTCTTTGCAGATACACCCCCTCTTAAAATTTCAGCATTGCATGTTTTGTAAATCGCTCTCCGCACACCGCAGACATGTTGCTCTCATCCAGATAACCGTGTGCTGACTGCGCTTTTTTATTGCGTCATTACAATTGTGTTTCTGACGTGTTGTTTCGGTGATTTAGGTATTTCTGAAAATTTTTGGTGCATCCTTGTAATTTATGATTGGCCTCATGCCAAGGTCTGATATACCGCAAAGTTTCTCAGTAGGTGCAAGCTCGTTTAAGTCTTAAAAATACCGTGTTGAACTTAAGCAAAGCGAACATGCACATTAAAAATCAAACACACAAAAATCTATATGAACTTAAGAGATGAACCCAGCCAAAGAGCCGCATGCGGATCACGAGCCGCGGGTTGGCCACCCCTGGCATAGTGGGTTAATGTCAGTATCCCCACAAGGATGAGTTTGAGAGTTTGATTCCTTGTTAATTTATTGATTACCTGGTCTTTAATGAAAGATAACTACACCAAAAAAAAGGCACTTCTGTGGTAGCTTAGTGGGTTAAGGTTTGTGCCTGAACATGGTCCTTAATTCAGTCCACGCTGGTGATAAGGTTTCAAAGCCAGTCCTACATGCCTTCTTTCCTACTGCGCTGGCATGAAACAAAGTATGAACCCTCCAAAAAGCACACATGCTTTTCAGCAGCGGTCGCTCAGTGGTTTAAGGCTTGTGTCTCATCTAAACATGCTTTCCAGTCTGATCTCTTTCATGGTTGAGTGGGTTAAGGCTGGTACCTTGCTGATGGTGAGGCTCAGGGTTTAAATCCTGCTTTCTGCCTGCTAGTTGGGATGTAGGTTCCTGATTCCTAAATCCTTCTTTAGCTTTATATTCTTGTGTTGATGGTTTAAAGGTAGATAGACCTGCTCTAAACAACCTTCCTGTCCTGTCTTCCATGATGGTTCAGTGGGTTAAATCTGGTTTCTTGCTTTTGGTGGGGTTCAGGGTTTGAATCCCGCTTTCTGTCTGCCAGTCACGATCAGGATTCACTTCCGACATCTTTCTTTAGCGATATATTCTTGTTTTTAATTGATTGAAAAGAAAGATAGACCTGCATTAAATAAGCTGCCTAGCCTGTCCTCACCAATGGTTCAATGGGTTAGGGTTGGTATCTTGCTGGTGGTGAGGATCAGGGTTCGAATCCTGCTTTCCTGCTTTATTTACAATGTGGGTTCAACTTGTGCTACTTACATCTGTATTCGCTACCTAAATCTTTCTTTACCGTTAAATTCTTGTGTTGATGGTTTGAAAAGAATCATAGACCTGCTCTAATCAAGCTTCCCATCCTGTTTTTTTCTGATGGCTTAGTGGGTTAAGTCTGGTACTTTGCTAATGTTGGTGGTCAGGGTTCAAACCTGGCTTTCTGTCTGCTAGTCATGAGGTAGGTTAAATTCCTGATTCCTACATTTTCATATTCTTGTTTTGATAGGTTAAAAAGAAAGATAGACCTGCTCTAAACAAGCTTCCCAGCTTGTCCTTCCTGATAGTTCAGTGGCTTAATGCTGGTGCCTCGCTAACGGTGTGACTCAGGGTTTGAATCCTGCTTTGTCCCTGCTAGTCACATCACGAGTTTGCTTCCTATGTCTGTCTTTAGCATTATATTCTTGTGTTGATGGTTTGAAAGAAAAGATAGACGTGCTCTAAACAATCGTCGCAGCTGGTCCTTCCCGATGGTTTAGTGGGTTAAGACTGGTATTTTGCGGTTGATGGGGTTCAGGGTTCGAATCCTGCTTTCTGTGTTTCTGTCTGGTCTGAATTTCTCGCTTTAAAGCATGAAACAAACGATAAACCCCCCAAAAAAAGAAGGTGTCCTGTGGGACTTGATGGCTTTGTGGTAAAAGCCTTGCCTCTGAGTGCAGAGGTTGCTGGTTTGAATCTGGCTTGTCCCCACACTGGGTAAGCTGTTTGGAAAGTAGTGTCTGGTGAGCAATGAGGTAGTTGACCCTAAACAAAGGCTGTGAAGACCTGCTGCTTCACAGCCTCAGAAAAAGTGAGGGTGATAGGTTTTTGGCAGAATTTTTCCCTATATATACAAAACTAAGTCGATACTTTTTTGAACGTTTTTACTTCATAACCCCCTGTTTTCAGCTACTCAGACACCGGGGGGGGCAGATGCCCGGATATTGCCCCCCTGCTTCAGGATACGCCCTCCGAAACCACATCCAACCTTTCACACAGCCATTTCTGACACCTTCCTTCCAACGGCCACCAGAAACTTCCACACTCTCAACTTTGAGTCCTGGCCGGGGTTTGAACCAGCAACCTCTCAACCCAGAGGTAAAGCTCTTCCAATTGAGCCACAGGATCTCCTGCACGAACCTGATTTTTAGGACCTTTTTTGGTTATTTTTAAAAACTTTTTTAATCAATTTAAATGGAAGCTAAGGGGTAGGAATTGAACCGGGTGAGTCAGATAGCAGCAACCACTTCACTTTCCATTACACCAACACAGGAGAGGCAAACAAGCCTTGGCTTATTGGACTCTTGGCTTTTCTATAGTTAGGAGACCAGTGTTTTCTCTTAGATCATGATGGTAGAGGGTCAAAACTTCTCCTTCCTGTACATTCTCTCAGTAACTTGAAGTCAATGAGAAGTGACTCAGGTACAAGAACCACACCTCCAACACCTGCACCACTGATATACCATGATTTACCAGCAACCAATTTTAATGATCTTTCATTGTTCTGTTTTTAAAAACTTCTTATAATGTTCAATATGAAACTAGAGGTAAGAATCGAACCAGGGAGGTCTTTCATCGTAGATCAATAATGGCATTACTTCAAAACTCAAAACTTTGTTAGACATGTAAATAAGCAGGAAAGACAGAGACAAAGACAAAGAGACACAGAAACAGCTTTAAAAAGAGTAAGAAACAAATAGAGAGACAGCAAGAGAGAGAGATATACAGTGAGACAGAGACATTTACTAGAAGAGACACAGAGACAATTAGATAGAGAAAATAAAGAGACAAAGTTAGCGAGATATAGCCACTTCCTGTTGGAAGTGTTTATTCCGAGGTGCCCAAAACTGGCAGCTTGGAGGTGTTAAACATGTATCATATGTACAGCATGTGATTCAAATATAAAGGCTATATTAATGCAGGGATGTGTGGACATCATTCAGAGCCTTTGCTATGTTTCCACATGGACAGTTAGTGAGGTGGTACCGGAGAAAATGCACCTCTTCTAGTCAAGAAGCTTATTTATATATATATATATATAGTGGACATCATTAAGAGCCTTTACTATGTTTCCACACGGACAGTTAATGAGGTGACACTGGAGAAACTGCACCTTTTCAAGTCAAGAAGCTTTTATATATAATTATAGACATTTTACAGATTTGAATGATGTATTACTTTTAGTTTGTTTTTCCATTATGAGGGAAAAACCCACAAAACGCCACCTAGAGGTTTTAATTTCTCTTTTATATTTAGTTATTTATTTATGTATTTATACTTTTTATAAAAATGGTAAAAACAGAAATGCGCTGAATTGATGGCGTGTTAATAACATCTAGTGCCGTTTACAATCACTTTAATTTTGACACATATATATATATATATATATATTAATACAAAACTAATGAAAAATGTTGTTACCTAATGAATGTGTCCAGGCTGAAAATAAACATAAAGAACACAAGCAGAGAAAAGATGAAGATGAGCAGGAATGTGTCTGTTCTCAGTCATGTTTACATCACTGACTCCCTCTGTCTCATCCACATTAACCCCAAACTTCTTACTGCCTTCTCTGGTGAGTGAGAGTCAGGATTTTACACACCAGTGGATTGAACGCGCAGTAACAGGAAATCAGTTGTTCGGCTAATATAATCGCAGTGAAAAAAAAAAAATATTATTTCACCAAATCAATGGATTAAATCTAAAGTAACGAGTCTGTTTTGAAAATGTAAGAAGTAAAAAGTATAGATATTTGTGTAAAAATGTAATGAGTAAAAGTAAAAAGTTAGAAAAATAAATAGTGGAGTAAAGTACTAAAACCAGAAAAATCTACTTAAGTACATTAATGAAGTATTTGTACTCCGTTACTTCCCACCTCTGATGATGTGTATTTATCCCTGATGAACAGCCTGGGTAACTGTGGCAAGGAAAAACTCCCTTAGATGCAATGAGGAAGAAACCTTGAGAGGAACCAGACTCAAAAAGTGGAACCATCCTCATTTGGGTGATATAAAGAGTGTGAATATAAATCTTTGAAACAATACAAAACACAGAAGAATCAATCTCCGGTGAATGTTAGATTGTGAGTAATGTCACATTTTTACAGTCTTATACAGACATTTACGGTTATGGAACCAAGCAAATACACCAAGCAAATACACTCATTCACACCTAGGAGCCGGAATGTGTTTGGGAGGTACTGTAGTTGGAAACCAGAGAACCTAAAAGAAGCCGATATAAACTGTAGGAGAAGGCTCCACACTGTCACCTGGTTTCAGGATCAAACTCATGTCCCTGTAGGTCTGAGGTAGATTTTGTTCACTTATTAAAGTTGTTTACTTCATCAATGCAGGAAAAAGTTCAAAAATTGTAATATTCCATCCACTGCTGACTTCATCCACCCACCTTACATCCAATTCTATTGAATCCCTTCACATCCCTTCATCTATTCATCCATCTATCTATCCATTTTTCAAATTCCATTCATTTAATCAAAACACTTATTACAACAAAGTCCAATTAATTTTTTATTTCTGGCTAATTCCATCACCGATTCCATCCACCCAACCATCCAATTCCATCCAATCTTATTCCATCTATCCATTGTCCATCAGTTCATCCATCCTTTCATCCATCCATTTTTCCCTGCTATTCATTAATCCAGCAAACCAATATCATCCATCTTCCCATCCATGCATTATAAATGCAAAATTCTATTTAACCCCAGTTCCATTTATGCATTCATCCATCCATCCATCCATCCATCCATCCATCCATCCATCCATCCACCTATTATAATTTTATCCCAGCCCAGCCTGCTCCAGATTGTAGTGAACATATACTATTTAAACACATGCACACACATTTTTAACAGAATGAAGAAAACCAAGCAAAAACAAGAAGAACATGCAAAACTATCCAAACAGTATGCTAAATTACTGTACTGGCATATTTCTTTATATATCTGAGGACAGAAAATGTAACTTAAATGACCCAGTTTAATTCTCTCTGTCCTTGTAAAATCCCCTTCGAGGTTCTCCTAATATTACCTGCATGAGAGCATAAACTTGAACTGTTGATTTGCCATGGATTATTTGCTCACACAGCAGATCCATTTTTACTTTAGATTCTCCTTCCCACATCTACTTATTCTCTTGAACTTTGCTTTAACATATCTATTAAAATATTATCAGGGGTGCATGCTAACAGGTTAAAAGAAAAAACATCCAATCTATCTGAAAGCAACCAATTCATATGTTTTCCCAATAGCATTACATTTTATTTATGTTTTACCACAAGAACACCTCATACATGTAATAATTTATAGTTATGTTTAATGTTTGAAGATGTAGTGTCCTGTCTCTTATACAAAATAAGCAATTCCCTCTTTGGCATCTCTTTTCTTCTTCTTGGAATTAATAAAAGAGAAAAAAAAAACCTTACCAAAAAACATTGTCCTCTGTCCTGAAAACTCTTCAGTGGCAGGAAAAAAAAAAAATTGCAAAGGCACTGACCCTGGAGGCTCCTGTCATACACATTACAGTGGTGTGAAAAAATGTTGGCTGTAATCAGGCCTGGGTGTGGCTAGAGAAATTGAACTCAGGTGTGATAAACCACATTTTTAACAGGGGGACAAACACTTTTTCACATGGGGCCATGCAATTTTGGATTGGGTTTTCCCTCAATAATAAAAACCTTCATTTTAAAAACTGCATGTTGTGTTCACTTGTGTTATATTTTACTAATAATTAAATTAGTTTGATGATCTGAAACATTAAAGTGTGACAAACATGCCAAAAAATAAGAAATCGGGACTTTACATCGCTGTATATAAACACATTCTTACACAAAACATCACTGTAATCAACAATTACATGTTTTTACTACTTCAATATTTTATATTTAATACATATATAAATCTGTCTACAGTTAGCTAATAAATGGCATAGATCATCTGCCATGCATATAGGTTGTTACTATATTAATGACAGTGTATTAAGAACAAGTGAATTAGTATCAGAGAAAATGAATTAAGACAATTCAACAAAGCTGTGATCTTTTAAAGAGGACTGATGCTTTCCCAGGCATGAAACAATAGTATTTAATCCTGCTTTTCAAAGACCAACAAGTGTTTAAACTAAACCCTTTTGAAGTTTAGGCTTATTACATGGGGAGATATAGTGAAGGAACTACACAGAAAACAGGCTGGAGAATTTCACAAGGAAAACTTAATTTAGCTATTTATTTCTTAGTTTAGCCCATAGTGCTTATTGCTGTGGTTCTGTCGTGTCACTCCCAGCTGTCAACGGGCCCACCTCATGGGTTTGAATTAATCTCCTGACCTCTGTCCTGGAAAATTGGCATGTAATTACTTATCTAGAGTGCTTCTATGCTCCTGACTGCATGCCACTACACCTGGGCAAAATTATCAGCCATGTCACATTTTTCCAGCATTTAAAAGTGCAGCCCATTAAAAAAAAAAAGGCAAATTAAAGAAAACTATCCTAATTAGAATTTAGTAAGATGTTACCACCACAAAAGAAAGAAATCCAATCCTATCAAGAAATCTTGCCTCGGTTTGTGCTTGGATGTTGATCTAGGAGCTGTCTAATATATTACTCTATAATCTATTAGTGTTCATGGCGGTTGACATCTGGTGTCTGTGAAATCATAGCATATCAATTATATCATCTTCATCCATACTAAATTGTTAATTAGCTACTCTGGCCAATCTTTTTATTCCTACTCTAGGCTTCTCTCAGCAACAAGGCATCACCCATAGAATTGTTGCTTACTGTATGTTTTTTGCACCAAAACTGTGTAACAATCTCAGGGAATTCGTATTTTGTGTAATGCTCATTGCAGCCCATATGATACCAACAACTATGTCATGGTTAAAGCTAGCTAAAAAATATAAACAAGGTGCTTTCTAATTAAATTGTTTTCTTAGAACTAGCCCTACGTAACATCTGTATTGTTTGAGTGTGTCCTTATGTACATACAGCATATGTGTAGCTTGGCGTGACAGGCATGGAGACAGAGATGAGGATCCTATTGTAGGCTTTAATGGAGAGAGTAGTCAAAACAGACCAGGTCAACAATAGCAAAATGTAATGTCCAAGGTAAGACAAAAGGGTAATCTAAAAAACAGGCTAAGGTCTTGGCAGGAACACAGGAACGGCGGGCATCTTGGGCGGGGGCTCTGTCCTGGTGGCCATCTTGGGCGGGGGCTCTGGCCCGGTGGCCCTCTTGGGCGGGGGCTCTGAAACAGGAAGTGCTGAAAACACTGGCGTGGTTTCCCGAATACCCTAAGGTGGTGGTTTAACCGAGTTATGCCCCGTTTCCATTGGAGCTTGGTGTGTTCTGACTCCCTCAAAACATTTTTAGGGGCTTTTACACCATCCTCTGCCTCTCCCACGGTGAAGGGAAAACCACTTAGCCTTAGGGAATAGTCCATATAGATCTTTATTGTGCCTATGGTTTTCCCGACTGGTAACCATGATTTCATCATGATTGATGCTGTATCATTGAATGGTACCTGGTTTAATAACAACTCACAGAACAGTTGAACATAGTCCTCTATGGATAAGTGCCTTTGCTGGAGATGAAGTTGTGGTGAACCGGGTCTATTGTGTCCTGGAGACTCTAGAAAGCTGCTGGATACTGGTAAAGGGGCTGTGTATTCTGTAACTTAAGGTTTTGACTTCGCATGACAGGCATAGAGACATAAGGATCCAGTTGCAGTCTTTAATTGAATGAGTAGTCAAAACAGGCAGGGTCAACAACAACAAACTGTAATGTCCAAAGGTTTGACAAAAGGGTATTCCGGGAAACAGACAAAGGTCGTGACAGGCAAATTGGTAAATTGTCCTGGGTCAAAACCGTAAAATGAAAATCATGGCAATACAAAAGATAGACCCATAGGCTGGCATAGACAAGACAGAAGACCCGTTAGTTCGTCAATACACAGCCATGTGTATCTGTGCTTGTGTCCCTCTTGAAACCCTCCTCCCGGGAGGTAATTGGTTCCAAGGCAGGGACTTCTGGGAACAGTAGTCCAATAGGGGGGAGTGGGGAGAGTGGTGAAGGTGCTGGGTTACTGATTGGAAGGTCGAGGGTTCAAGCCCCGGTATTGCCAAGCTGTCACTTTTGGGCCCTTGAGCAAGGCGCTTAACCCTCTGTGCTCCAGGGGTGCTGTTTCATGGCTGTGTAAGCTGGGATATGCGAAGAAAGAATTTCACTGTGCTGTAATGTATATGTAACAAATAAAGGCTATATTAAAAAAAAAGAAAAGAGTTACATGAAAATATGACACAACCACTAGTCTGCAGTTGGCAAGCAGATCTTTCCTAAATAATTAGTGGTTGCTTTTTTTATTTTAACAATAGCAGTTATTGACTGGGTACAGGGTACAGTTTGCAGACCTTCTCGCTTACAAACTTGACATGACAGGACAGTCCACTCAAGCCTGAGATTATACATTTGGTCTCCTATGTGATTAAAAACCAGTGAAGAGCCATTTTTCTGTCCTTTAGTGGCACACATTTTGATCCATCTTGCACCTTGAACATAAAAGAAAACAACCAATTACGCATACTGTCAGCTGGCTATGACGTAGGATAGTGCTACTACGCAGGACACAGAGGGAATTCAGCTTTAAATGCACCCTGGCCTATATACCTGAGCTTGGTGGCATTGCCCTAAAAAAAAGCACGACAACAAGAGCAAGAAGTGGAGCGAGGTAAGATAAGAACTGGGTGTGAATATAGTAGAGTGCAGCAAAAAAACAGAGAAGGTCAAATAGGGGAGTGAATAACTTTGCAGCAGAAAGAAACAGTTTAGTCCTCTAGTCCAGTGCTCTTTGCTGAAATCTGATCTATATTTGTGGTAAAAAATATCTGATTATACGACATTAGGCACCAGAGAAAGACATCGTCCACTATGCTTTGTCAAAATGTCAAGGCTTTTTTTAAACCCCTAAAGTTCATTGTGTTTCCTTCTTCTCATCAATCTTTTTCATGTCTGGCTCTTCCACCATATTGATCTGCTTCTTTAACTGACTGCTTATGCCCTGTTTCCTGACAGTCGTCTGCCCCCGAATTCATTTTCTCAAGTGCTCAGCTATTCTTTAAAGGGTCAGAAGCATTCTCCTCAGGGATTCCAGTCACATCAGTGACCATGATGTTCTACATCAATATTCAAATTTGTACAGAAGTATTTATTTTTTGTAGACTAGCCTTTTTATGTAGATCATCTTCACAGTCAAGATTTTCCATAAAAAAAATAATAAAAAAAAACACCTTTCAAATGGATGGGAAAATGCTTTCTCAGCCTGCACTTTGTTTTGGTTGTTGTTTTTTAATATCTCTGTCTTCTCTATCACTCAATTTACATGCTCTTATTGTTTTACATTTGCTACATATTTAGAACATACTATCACCTTAGTGTGATCATGTGTGTGAATGGTTTCAAATTGCATTGCTTCAATATAGTATATAACTTGTGGGAAATACTGTTTCCCACTGCGCAAAAAATCTGTCTCAGACTGACATACACTATTTGAACAAAAGATTTGGGACAGCTGACTTTTAGGTTATTTGGCTGTACACAGTTGTATAGGATGTTATTGGATGCAGTAGCATAACATTTTCCCATATCTTTTTTGGATTTTGCTTTGCATGGGTTGGAATGGAAGATCTCCCGCTATAGAGCTCTGACCTCAACCCTATTGAACACCTTTGGGATGAACTGGAACGCTAAATGCATCCCAAGACTCCTCACCTCACCTACATCAGTGCTGGACGTTACTAACACCCTTGTGTCTGAATGAGCACATATCTCCACAAGCACACTCCAAAAATTCCCTCGATCATCTTCCCAGTAGATTGGAGGGAATTATAAGAGCAAATTAGGACTAAACGTCGATCTATCGGCTTGGAAATTAGAACGCTTTCGAAGAAAAGAAGGAAGAAAAGGGAAATATAAAAAGAGAATGACAGGAAAAGATTAGACTATCATTGCCTAGATTGCTTCTAAATGGATGATTGGAAATTCTCTCAGACACAAATACAATAAGGATAACATTTCCATTAGCAAACAATGTCTGTAACGATTATGTCTAATTCACATAGGTATAGGTTACATGAATTGGAGTGTGTGTACAATATAGGCATTTTTGCCCCACCAAAAAAGCTCCCTGATAAGAATGCATAAGTAGAAGAAACTGAAGATTTGGAATTATATCTGCAGGATGTTATGCATTACATATTGGCTGAATGGATAATTGCATGAGTATTTACAGTTGTTCCAATTAAAGTAGCCAGTGAGTACAGCTTTCAAGACGTTGTAGGGTGACCACCACTTACAACGTGCACGCAATTTTCCATTAAAAATACTGACGTTGGATTTAAACGTGGTTTTAGACGTGGGAATAAAACCCGTAACACTGTATCATTGGCTAATTGTATTAACCCATATTCATAGCTATAATGGCACACATGTAAATCATGAGCTCCATCATAAAGCTCTGCTCCAGATTTAAAAACAATTAAGATACATTTGAAGCATAATTACCTGTAGGACCTATCCATCCATTGGAGGTTCATTGGAATTGCCCAATCTTAGCAATCCTACTCAATACATTTTTATACTTTATACTTTATTCATGGAATTTGTGCAAGGTCAACAGTAAAAAAGAAAAATCTATTACATGCAATGTAACCTATAATTAGTTAATATACTTTTTGTTGTAATTAATTTTGTATAATTTCATATAATCCGATTCAGGCTTGATGATGTTGGGATCAGGGGGCCTCTGTGGGGAAAACCATCACATCCAAAACTCTTTTTTTTTTTTTCTACCCTAATGGTAGCTCTTATTGGCATTGGCTGTATGTTTGGGGTCATTGTCCTGCTGCAGAATAAATTTGGAGCCAATCAGAGACGCCTTTGATGGTATTGCATGCTGGATAAGTATCTGCCTCTATTTATTAGAATTGATTATGCCAATCTAACTAATGGTCTTACACACATTAATCCTGCCCATTTCTCCAAGCCCATTTGCAGAAACACAGACCCAAACACTCAAGAAAACTCTACCAAGCTTCACATTTGTCTGCAGACACTATTCACTATTGTATCAATCTTCAGCGAAGAAACTCCTTCCAGCAACAAACCGATATTTCAAACTTTTACTCATCAGTCCACTTGCGGACATGTTTCTTTTGTCCAGTTCCTATGTATTTGAACACAGTTGAGTTGGCTTTTGTTGTTTTTGCTTTTTGGCCGCAGTACTTTCATAAAGACCACTTCTGGCCAGACTTCTTTAAACAGTAAATGGGTATACCAGGGTCCAACTGGTTTCTACCAGTTCTTCTTTAATGGCACTACTGGACATCATCTGATGTTGAAGGGAAGTAAGCATGATGTGTCTTTCATCTGCTTATTTAAGTTGCCTTGGCCTACCACTGCATCTACGGTTTTCAACAATATCATATTTCAGCATGTTTCTTGGTGATTCTTAAAAATAGATTGAATAGCACATATTGAAACCCCAGTCTGTCTTGAAATCTTTGCCTGGAGGAGATGCAGTAAAGCTACCTTGGGTCTTGCTGATGCAGTAAAGCTACCTTGGGTCTTGTTGCCAGACATGTTAAGTAACAAAGTACAATTGCTATGTTACCGTACGTAAGTAAATTTTTTTGGTATCAGTAAATTACTTTGATTTTTATTTTTTGAAACTTTTTTACTTTCAATTATACAATTTTTACACAATCCACAGCCCTTATCTGGGTTGCACTAAATGTCCATTTATAGCAGATATACGATGTTGTGGGGTACAGTGAAGATGATCAGAAGCGAAAATAAGTCCTGAGTCAGTGTAGCAGACTGCTGACATTAGCTACAGTTTAATCCATCCTCAAAGCTCCCGTTCTTACTTCAGAATTTCATAGAACCACCCAATAATATATAATATATTATATATACTATATTGGTATATAAACATACACCTGATTCTAATCCTACAAAGTCAAGTCAAGTCATTTCTATAGCTCTTTTCACAACAAACATTGTCTCAAAGCAGCTTTACAGAATTTAACAGTTAAGGTGAACAATGTCTGTTTGTCCATGATGAGCAGCCGTGGTGACTGTGGCAAGGAAAAAACCCTTCAGATGTTATGAGGAAGAAACCTTGAGAGGAACCAGACTCAAAAGGGGAACCCACCCTCATTTAGGTGACATCAAGAGTGTGATCATAAATCTTTCAACAATACAGAACACTGGAGAGTGAGAAGTAACATGAGTACTGGAGTGTGTTATTATAAGTAATGTCCTTTCACAAGTCTTATTTAGTCAATTGAAATTATGGAACCAGGAGCTACTGAGAAACTCATAAAAAAGCTCAACATAACTTCAAAACAAAAATTCTAGACAAATATCTAGTTTCTGGGGCAATGTTACAAATGCTGTTTGATAGGAAGTGATTTATTTCAGTAGAGAATTAAAGACTCTGAAAGCATCTACATTTCCCTGGAATTCCAGATGTTTCACATAACACATTATCTGAGTTACATGAAGCCACTGCTGCTTATGGTGCATCGACTGGACCCCTTTTTTTTTATCCAAAATAAAATAATAATAGTAATAGTAATAGTAATAAAGGGATTGCTGGATTTTGATGAATCACTACCTCGGATGGCAATCACTGTATTTTATAATAAAAGTTGTTGATGCACCAGTCAATCCTCTGCTCTGCCACTGTCTCTTGGCCAGTGTGTGCTCCCATTAGGTAAAAAGCTCTCGCTGTAGGTGTCCACATGCATTTCAAAGGAGAGTGCTGCCACATTTTTGTAATTCAGCCAAGAGGTTAACTAAAACAAAGCATTTATGTCAGAAATACACACTTATAGGAGAATAATATCAACCAGAAAATTACAGCATGTCCTGAATGTTTCTATTCCATTCCCACCACTGCGTTATTGCCTTTTTTAATTTGTTCATTATAACTTATTGACTTTTACAAACTATATTGATTAACACTGGAGATTCCATGAATATTAAATAAAAATTTTTTACAATAGCACGTTCTTTTATCTGACACCAATACCAGTAATGAAGCCTATCAGATTTACTTTAATAAGCTTTGATTTAGAACTTTTATTGTCAGAAACCAATTCCAATCCAATTGTTGCAGGATGTAATATCTGATCCATTTTATCACATATCTGATATGCTGCTGCATGTATCCACAAAATAGGGTCTTGACCATTAGACTTTAGTAAAAATGTTCTTTTAAAGGACACTGCCAAATAATAGCACCACTTAAAGGGTCAGTACATTATGTCCCTGAGCTCCTGAACTTAAAAGACAGAAATAAAGTAAGAGCCTTCATGTGTGTGTGTGTGTGTGTGTGTGTGTGTGTGTGTGTGTGTGTGTGTGTGTGTGTGTGTGTGTGTGTGTGTAATTAAGATCAGAATCTAGTAATGCATCTATGAGCATTGGAGAAGGCTATTATTAGGTCAAACTCTATCACTGTTGACTAAGAGTAATGGCGCATTGATTCACATCAACAAATGTCTGTTGGTAGCAAGCAAAATGACTCCGCTTGAGGCAGGAAGAGAAGTGATGTGTGAAGCAATGCTTGCTGTGCTCTTTCCTGTACTATTCTCGTGTGAACTGATATTGGCTAGTGCTGCAGTAGGCTTTAACACAGCACAGGGACGGTATGTACCACGCAATATATTAGCACAATACATAACACTTGCTGTCCCAACAGTACAATAATGTTAATATAATTGCAAAGCAATACTCGCGTTAATGTTTTAAGATGTGTCATGATGCTGTTGGGTAGGTAACAAACACTGGTGACTCATGTTCCCAAGTCAGTGAGTGCTCTGTGTAGTCTGATTTTGAGTGTACGGGAGCTTTGGGGCCTTTAGTTTGTACTGTCTACTGTCTCTGCTTTAACTGCTTCTCGTTTTTGGCTATATAAAAGAGCAGCAGTTGCCGTGTGGATTTCAGACATGCCAGACATCTCTCCAACTACTGCACTGGTAAGGACTACTGTTACTATGACCACCGCATTGCCTGTACTGTAGATAATTTTACTAAAAAAAAAAAAAACGTTTGTGAATCATGAAAACAGATTCTTGCTTAGTAAGAGACTCAACTCCATGCTGATGAGTGCTGTTGAGTTCAGCTCGGGGCTTTTTTCAGCTTATGCGTGTACTCAATCAGTTCAATCACACACTGGATACTGCTCATGAGTCCTCGCACACAACAAGCCTTTTAGAATTTTATTTACCTTTGAAATTTAAATCACAGGTTTACAGGAATACAGCCATTTTAATGTGTTAGTATTTCTAAAGAACTCATTCTTTAGAAAGATATGCATAGCAGACATGGCACATAATATAAAACTATTAGGGCTGTCAATTAAATTAATTAAATATTAATTAAAATTTTGAAATATTATAAATATATAAAAATATTAATTAAGTTAGGTCCTGTTATAACTGATGCTATAGCAAACAAGTGTTTACTTTACTCAATATTCTTTCAAGCAATTTTGAAAGCATCAAGTCCACTGTCTTAAAAACTCCCATGATGGAAAAACTACTGACACTGGAGACTCCTTCCAAAAATATAAAATAAACACTCTTTCATACATCTCTTCATTGCATCAATGCCTTTTTTATTATTTAATCTATACTTTTTATTGTTGTCAAAATTAACGCATTAACACTTTAATTTTAATGGCAAAAAAATTTTTTAGTAACGCGTGATTAACGCAGCGCGCATTTCTAATATAGAAGCCTATAGATGAAGTTGCTTAGCAACTTAAGAACTTTGAGGATGGATTTGGACTGTAAATAATATCAACAGTCTGCTACAATTTGCATTAAAATTTCTAAATTTAAGAACCCTTCACTGAACAGCACACCTCAGAAATTGTATAACCATAGAAATTGAGTGCCACCCAGATAAGGATGGATTCTCTTTTGATTCTGGTTTCTCTCAAGGTTTCTTTCTCATGCCATTTCAGGGAGTTTTTCCTTTCCATAGTCGCTACTGGTTTGCTCGTTAAAGTGGTGCATCTCTCTCCCTCTCACTCTCTCTATCTCTCTTCCCAGCAATCTTTCTCCAACTCTCATTCTTTCTCAGCCTGTGCTGCACACAGCTTTTTCGCCATGACCTGCTTTATCTGCTTCTCAATTTGCATCAGCCAAGACTGAACACTGAGTAGGTACATCTACCTCAGTGTTGTTCATTTCAGCTAGGGCATGATGTAACATCCTGGTCAGTTTACTGAGCTCAGAATGGTTTCAGAACACTTTGTACTGCTGCTTTTCCAGTTTCTGGGTTATCTTCATCACCTCCTAATAACACAAAAGGACAGAGGTGTGAAGTTTCTTTTCAGAACTGGAAAAGATGATGTTCACCAAATCTCAAGATGAGGATATTCATTCTCATTCACTGTATTTTATGCACTACAATGGTACTAAATATAAAAACATTTGCCAATATTGTCTCAAGAATTCTGAATGAATTTTTTTCCACAATTAAAAAATTTTTTTTGGAGAATTTGGATGTAAGAAAGAATGAGGAGTGAATAGTACAACTCAAAATGTTCTAAAGGCTGGTAAACGGGTATAATAATGGTTTGAAGCAGGGGACAATCAAGCAATTAGAAAATATTTATATTATATTCAGATGGCAAAGTGGTGCATCTGGTTGCATTTCGGCCTCACACACATTTACATAATTGTATGTTCCCAATCAATACCACTGTTTAAACATATTTTAAATGATAATAAATGAACACAATAAATGCCTTTTTTGGAGTCAGTTAATTTTGTCATTTTGTGTGTGCAAACATTTCCACTTGACAGTGCAAAGTGTATATCATAATAATGAATGTGCAAACAAGCATAGCAGATCGTTGGCAACAGGCAGATGTGGTTTGTGAAAATTAAAAATGTACAAAATGTACAGGCAGTTGGATCGGAGGAAACCTTCTGGCAACATTTATTAAAACTATAAACCTCCAAAACCTGGCAGCACTCATTTAGATTGGAACAGAGTTGGGCTGAAGCTAAGTTCTCACACTAACTTGGCATTGCAATTATCAGAACATCAGTAGCCAATCTCAGCCCAACGTACTAAAAGCTAGTCAAGTTAAAATGCCTCTGTCCGTGGTACTGAAATCAAATTGAATTAAATTGTCTTTCTATGCTACTAATATCCAAGTTAAATAAAACAGTTAAATACCTCTGTTCATCTTATTACAAGTCTATTCGGGTCAAATTTCCTGTCTATGGCTCTAATACCATTCTGCAAATTCTCTGTCTATTCTAATCATATTTATTGGACTTGATTGGATCTGTACTTGGTGTAAAAAACACAAACCTTTTCACACTTTTCTAACTGGTGTCAGGTGAGCTGTCCAGTTCTATTGTTTTTTAAATCTGCTCCAGTTCTAATTGGTATTGTGTTCTGCTTTTATAGTTTATATGCAGAATTTTATTTGGATATTTCATAGGCAGCATGATGGTGGATGAGCAATATCAGTGGTTATTAAAAGGAGTGCTAGGTGTTACAGTAAATCAAATGTGCTGAGAAACAGTCACCAGTTAAAGCACTTCTGCTATGAAAGCATTGAGTCACATCAGGTCAGGGTGCAATGCATAGCACATAGCATACAGCACACCATTAATGCTACACCTAAAGATACTGTTTTAACCTAGCGGAATTTACTGCTTAGACAGGAAATTAGACAGCCATAAATAAAATAATCAGATGCATGCCTGATTAAATGAATCGTGAACAGTATTGACTAGTACCAAAGGTATTGACGAGTACTCTTGCTCCAGAATATGGTATTGATGCATCGGAGCTGCAAGTGTGGAGACTCAAATACATCCACAGAACTATAAACAATTAACAACAAGATACAGCAACACTCACAGTCGTACATTTTTAATATTGGGTAACATTAGTTTGGAGAGCTTTAACAGAACGGCTTACATATCTGAAATGTAAAGCTCTGCATTAAAAATCCAGGTAAACCATATAGCAATTTCTATGTGATAAATAATGCTGAAACACTGTCTATTTATCATCATGACTGTCAGTCACACACTACATTATTAAATTACAGTCAATACATACAAACTCACTGAAGATGTCACATCATACATAAAAAAAAAACAAAAAAAAACATATATATATAAATTGCATTGGTTGGCTTGCATTACAAATGCTGTTAGAAATGAAAAAAAACAGAGCACAACGGTTTGTGTGATAGATGTTTGTGTCTACAGCAGTTTATATTGGAGTCACAGATTTAAAATTAAAGAGATACTTAAGAGTTTATCAGCCTTCTCTCTAGCTACTGGATGTAGAACGACCATTAAATAGACTTTTAACGTGTTTTCCTGTATTAGGAAAATAATACATCTACAGGGCATGTACTTCTACAGGGCAGTTGCTTGAAATATTTCCTTGAAACTCGTTTCTTTATTCTGCTATATTTCAAATGTTGAATTTCTTGTCTTTCATAATAACGCATATGATCCACATGAGGTGGACAGAGATTAAAGTGAAAATCGCTGGAGCATCCCTTCAATGTACAGAAGGCACAAAAACCAAGACTTGGCCTTGTTCGCTAACTCTGAATACCTTCACGATGATGCACGTAAACACTGAATGGTACAAAAACAGTAACCAGAACTGTAGGACCATGAGGTCACAGATAACGAATAAAATAAAATAAATTATATATTTATATATATATATATATATA